>JAEMTY010000393.1:0-25000 GCA_020423425.1 Chrysopa pallens
GTAGTGTTAGTATGTACTAAGAACGCATGCCTACCTGCTAGCTTGTTTAGCCGGCCAATTTTCAGGTATCAGGTCTTGATTACCTGTCGGTCTGTCTTCTTGTAAAAGGTTTTAAAATAGTTGTCTGGTGGGCATATATAAAAATGGAACATCAGAATTTACGTGAAGTTAAGTAATTATTTTGGAAGCTTTAAAGCGTCTGCAAAGCAACACGGCCGACAGAAAGTGTCTGGGAGTATTGGCAACTTATTTTTAAGGATATTGCCTAGAATATACGTAAAAATCAGCTTGGAGAATTTACGTGAGGTAAGTAATGTTTTTACGTACCTTGATTACCTGATATCAGAAAATTGGCCGGCTAAGCAAGCTAGCAGGTAGGCATGCGTTCTTAGTACATACTAACACTACTTAATCGTCCACATTTCCTTCGTCAGAAAATACGTGACGTCTGGTGGCCCTGGGATCTTACTCTATCAACCTAAACGACGAGATATGTTGAAAACTCGATTTTTTCAAAACGGGGTAAAACCAATAACTTCCCGATTTTTGAAAATCTTCGATTTTCAAGCAGGAAGTTAAAAAAAATATGATACCTGAATATTATTACCCATACCTATTTATATAATAAAATATCAGATTTTTATGGTATATTTAATTGTTTTTCAGATTTAATTAAAGTAAGACATTGATTTCAACCTAAAAAAACGCACCTACATGTTTCATGTTTATTTCAAATTTAGGTAAAACTTTCATTTTAAATTGAGTATGTATGTACATTTTATACACAAAACCTTTTCACGTTTCTATGTAAAAATTGTTTCTCTATTCATTTCCCATCGCAAAATGGCTGTGGCTTAAGCAGAGGATACTGAAGGTAAATTCCAGCATGGTGTGTACCACAGATATTTCATTAATTTCCAATTGAACTATAAAAAATTGCCATTTTCAAATGAAATTTTATTAAAAATTGATTATTATTTATAGTTCATTGGACATTTATTTGCCAAATCTATGGTAAACTCTATGCTAGTATCCACCTTCAGTATCCCCTACTTAAGCAGCATCAATAGTGGTTCTATTTAGAATTTTCAACTTAGATACAAAATAACCTTGAAAGTAAACTTAAAAGTGCTCTCTTCATTTTAAGCTTTGAACTTTTGTATTAAAATTTTTTTCTAAAACCATTAGTTTTTGAGTAATTTTGTGATCCCGGTTTTCTTTTTATAGCATATTGCGTTCAAAAATAAATATTTAAATATTCCAAAATAAAATATATTCTATAGCACTTCGACGGAAGTCGAACGATTCAATAAATGTACAAACTTACAATTGTGGAACGTAAAAATAGTATCAAGTTCTATAAACAGCTGTTCGATTTTGTGTTCGTAGTTGAGAACCGATGACTTAGAATACATTACACTTAATGAGGGCTCCTGAATCATTCTATAAGGACGGATGAATGTAACTTTTACTCGTGCTTTTAAAGAAAGTAACAATACACAGTATTTACGTAGCTATACATGAGTCATATTTAAGAACACTCACAAAATTGTTAAAACAAAACGCTTCTGTGGCCATTAAGTGGTATGTATTCGAAATTTTTTGCATTATAATTCCTCTTTCAATTCCGTTTAAATGAGCATTAAAGACACGAAAGGCAAGTTTAAATTTTAAAATATTGCTATGATCCAATGAGACTGGTTACTCCGAATAAATTAGATCCAACCTAAACTTTGATAGAAACCTCCTTGATTGAAATATGTTCTGAATCTATCCTAAAAAATATCCTTTATTTGAGCAATTGCTTAGAGATTTAAAGAATTAAAAAGTTTAAAATCAATTTTTGTTAATTTCTTGAACAAAAACTGACACCTCTTCCGTTTATTTTATAAATTTATATGCGGCGCTTTCATTGGTGGTGTTAGAATTTGTTTAAAATTCCAATAAAATTCAATTATAACTCATTTTTCCAATTAACCATTAAAAATATCTATAAAACAAATTATTTCTATCAAAATCCTCCTTTATTTGTATAATGTACATAAAACTGAATTAATTTATTTTTATCAAATGAAAATAGCGCTGTCTATTAGTAATTAAATGTAATGCAATTTCTAACATAAAATATGATAACTCTCGCCACCATGGACGCTAGTGTCTAATCATTGAGGTCACGCAGTTTCTCTACGTTATACTTCGTATTTAAATACTTAAAAAATTTACAAAAAAAATCGATTTTGCTCCATTTCAGTTGCAAAATAAATAGAAATAGCGCAAATTAAGGGTATTTATCAAAATAGTTTTAGAACATCCAAATAATAATTTTTACCAACAATCAATCAATTACACATACAAAAAATTTTAAATTTAATTAGCAATTGTATCTAATCGATACATATTTTTTATAATTTCGATTTAATTAAAATATGAAATACATGTACTCATTCCAAAAATTGGATATGCAGACATTTTTCACGACGATAATTGCATGAAAATAATATATGACTTGAACCCAATTATCTCTTTCAAAATGAAGCTTGAAGAAGAAAAAGCTTTTGGACATCTGAAAATTGTTAGTTAACGAGTACAGTATCTATTGAGATAAAATTCTATACAAAAGAGAATATATTAAATTTTTATAATATATCAATAACTTATATACCCGAAAATTTGTTGTCAATCGTTGGACACAATTAATTAACCGCTAAAAAAAATGAATAATATACATCAAAATTTTTAAACACATGATTTCTGTATCATTAAATAAAAATTTTAAATCTCTGAATATTTATTTCTAATTTTCAAAATTTTAAATCATTTTCTACATTTGTTTATAAATATTTCTATATTATGTATTTTGAGCCGACAATTTTACTTCGATCGGAATGGATTTTAGATGAATTTAAATTATTGAAGATCGAAATAAAATTGCAGAAATTGAGAGTTTTAAATGTGTAAGATTATTTTGAATGGTTGAAAATTGAATTTTAAAAATTAGAAATAATATTACACTTTTTTTATTAAAATCAAAATTAACTTCTAATTTTGTGGTAATTTTACGCAAATTTTGTTAAATTTTAAAGAATAAACTTATAATAGAGCATCTACGATATTAGTAAATATTATTTACATATATGTATATTTTTTAAATTAAAATATTATGTTGAACGCTAAAAAGTGGCCACAAACGTCGTTACACTACCGATTTAAAACAAAATTCGAATATTTTAAAATTATCGATAGGCAATTCATATTGAAAACTTTTAAGATAACATAACATATATTATATACAACACTAAAAATGATAAATTTAAGTTCAAAAGTTTCCAAAATGAATAAGACATTCCCTCTGTTAGTTACATTCTGAAATAAACGACATTTGTGGCCAATTCTTTATTAATTTAATAATTATCACCGATTTATCATTTTATATTTATAATAGGAAGACCAATAATAATAACGTAGTTGTAATAATTCCTTGATACCGTTTAAATGTCACAAAGTTCATTTATAAAAGATTATTAGAAATGAGTGGATTAGATATTTTCACAATTCATTAAATATACATAAACTGATTTGTGAAAATGGTCTCGAGACATTATATTATCACAAGCAAATAAATATTACTGGCTCCTAAACTTTTTAGGATCTTACAAAAATAGGTTTGGGATTTTTAAATTTTTTTGCTTTGAGTAGATACATAAAATTAAGTTTTAAAGACAGTATAATTATATAAATTTGAAATTAAATTTTCCTTGGATACAGTTGATTTAAAAAAACAAAAAGTGTACTTTATTCGCGTAAGATAATTATCTTATATTCGCGTAGAGCCAAACTACCCAAAATAGTTTCTTATACTGATTAATATTCATTCTCAAAACTTTAAACTAACAAACTTGTCTTTTGTTTGCAAAGCATTATGAAAAATTTCTAAATCCATTGTGCTAAAAAACAAAGTTTTTATTAACAATTCGAAAACTTTATTGAACCGTTTTCAATAAATTAGATTGTTAATAATCTACGAAGGAAAACCATTCTACACAGACTTAAAGATTAGATTCAAGTCGCCAGAAGAAGGAATAAAATAAGAATAAAAATCCTCAAATCTATATCCATAAAATCCAAATTTTTTTGCAGTTTTGAAACATTTCAAAAAATTGACATTTAAATTCGAATTTTATAAACTCCTCTTAAGTTAAATGGACTGGTAATGTTCGTAGTGTGTATAAATATAAAAAAATTCGCATCAAATAAAGATTATTGTACCAGGGGTACAAAATTTTGACTGTTTTTATTTTAAGGAGTTTAGCCTAGACAGATTTTAGTGGAAATCAATCTAGTATGAGTGAAAAATGAACTTGGGCAAAATTAATGCAGAAAGGCACTGATTCCTTCTCATTAGTTTAAAAAACCAAATAATTTTAATTATTTGAAGAAAAGATGGGTTTTAATTCGCTTTCCATTTCTGTTTTAAGTTCCTTATTCTTATATAATATATCTGTAGTTCAGTTTAAATATAACTAATTGACTGAAATAAGTGAGGTCCATGGGTACAACTGTCTATATATGTTTGGTCCGCTATAAATTTCGAATGCGTTTTCCGATTTTTATAAAATTTGATAACCACGTTTACCACGTCCAGAAAATTTTTAGGCCTTTGGGCTCATCAGGGGATAAGGGACTGTGACCTATATTTTCTTCCTAATGAAAAAATAGTGTTACCATGAGTGAAGTCGAAAATTAATTTCGACCTCACTCACAGACAATTTCATGTTAAATCAAACCACTAGTTATAAATCAGTAACTTAGCAGGCAACGAATTAACGTGCTGGGAACATGGAAGCGATTATAAATCTTCCATTATGTTTCACACGTATATGTAATTAGTGTAAATTTTTATCGTTGGATTAATGCTAAAGTTTTTTGCATGAATTTAATTCGAAAAAAATATTTAATTAGATAATGAAAAAAAATAAAATAAAAATAGTGTCTATCAAATATTTTTGGATATCAAATTTCAAACTACACTCATTTTCAATCCATTTAGTTGTAGAGGACTATTGCTTTTTTTAATAATTTCAAATAAAAATATCATGTTCATACGAAACTCACTAAGCACAACATTTGTTTTTCTTAAATTTTTAAAATAAATATTTTTTATGCACTTTATTATTAAACTGGTCACAAATTCTTTCATATGATAAAAACGCTTTTTATTTTTTATTTATATTATTTTTTAACATTCACAAAAACATACTCTCATGTTTTGGTTACGCGCCCGTATACATCGGGGATAAAATCTATTTATTCGTTTTTTATTTTATACACTTAAATATATTATTGAATTTATTTTGAATAAAATTAAAAAAAATAACTAAATAAAGGCACTGCTTTTTTTATTAATAAGCCGATATTAATTGTTATAACCTACGCAGAGCAGCTATATTTAATGAAGAATATTTGGCCTTTCGTGTTGGTTGAACGGATAAAGGAGCTACCAGTGTATCAGTTGATGAAGGTGATCCTGAATTTCCACCTCCTAATTCCTATTAATAAAAATTGAAATGTTATATATTATAAATAAATTACATTTGCCAAATATTTTCTGTGAATTCTTCGAAAATAATTTTTTTAAATTAAGCATTTACTAATTTTATAAAATAAATAAAAATCGGAGGCGAAGTTATATATTTATAATTATAATTAATTGAAAATATAGGACTGATTATCTCCACTATGGTACATCTGAGCAAGATACTTCAAGGATACTACAATTCATTAATTTGGAAAATTGGTTCATATTGTTTAATTGATATCTATTTTTTATTTTAAAAATCGCATATTATATCAGTATACAGTGATACTTCAAAGTGGTACTTCACAGTGATACTTCAAAGCACATTATTTCAAAAGTTATTACTAACAAATTTTATTGTTAGAAAATCTGAGCTACAATTGTTCATCGTTTTTAAAATAGTAGCGAAAAATCGTATTTCGCAAACTTAACCATATTTCATAGACAATTTTCAATTTTAATTAATGAATGGGTGTATATTTTGATATTTAAATTAAATATAATTTGTTTAGTGTTCAATGTCTGATTCCTTAGATTATGTCTTAAACTCTTAACATTCAAAAACAAATTATTAAAATTTTTAAAACTATTTTAATAAAATCAAGTTAAACTTACATTTATATTATTACAACTTGCTAATCTCATTTGAGCTAATTGAGAACTCGGTGTTAAATTAGCATTACTACCAAACGGTGACATCATTGTTGAAACAGCTCTTTTTAAAGGTGTTTTATTAAAACTAAACGCCCTGCCCACTTTCATACGTGTTTTCTCCGCTAATTTATATAAATTAGCTTTTGATAGTGTCCCACTAGCGCCATCCATGCTTTTAATATTTAACTGATGTGCATCTAAACACGCTAAAAATGAATCGGCATCAGCTTGACACACTGTATTCGCCATTTGTCGGCATAAAGTCCTTAAAAAATTTGTTTTATTTATTTCATCCTCTAAAAATGTAAAATAATATAAGTCTTCCTTTAATTCTTGATTATTTTTATTTAATTCTAAATTATTTCGGCACACCAAGGCGAATCCATTATGGAAGTCTTCAGTCTCTCGAATATCAATAACTTTTCGAATTGTTGATAAATGTATTAATCGCACATGTTTGTATGGTAATTTATTTGTTGTTGAACTAGAGGATTTGATCTGTGGGAGGCCATTTACAGTGACGGGACTTTTTAAACTGTTCCCAGATCCTTTTTTTGGTTTTGGCTTCTTACATACTTCTAACGTATCGGTGAATAAAAAGAACACTAATGTATCTCCCCGACCTGATAAACCATCTGATAACTGTTGCACTTCACATCGTGTAACAAAATTTCGATGACTTGACACCAAATCAGCAGGGCACTTATCAATTTGATCGTGTATATTAAACATTACAACCATACCTTCAGTTTTTCGTTTATCTTCGTTGATAATCGTAATTACTTCACGTATTGAAGTCAATGCTTTCTCTAAAGCACTATGATCTGGATTTGCTTTGGATGTATGCTTTATAATATCACTTAAAAGTAAACTTATGCTAGGTAATCGTTGAACTGGACGAATTAATAACTCTTGAAGGCTTTGTCGACCACATTCGGGCCTTGTTTGGCACACTTTGAGGAAAGCGTGAAACCGTGGTTTCGTTTGATCACATTGAATGAGAGCTTTTTTCATTGTTTCGAAAAAATTTACGAATGGTGGATATGCTTTGATTAAATCTGCTGAGTATTTTAAAAATATGTTACCGATCGATGTATCTTCGGACCAATGAGCTGAGGCCCATCGTAATTCTTCTAACATTTTACTATGTGTTTCGTAAATAGGTGGTAGATTGCCGAATATAATTTTTAATTCTGTGTTGTTTAATAATGCTTCTTCTTCGTTATCCAATAAGATTTTTTCTAGATGGTTTTTAAACATCTGAAATAATAATTTAAGAATTAATCACAAAATTTCAAATATGAAGTTTCAGAAGATTTCTGAAAAGTCTATAAAAATCATCACGCAAATCTTTTCCATTTTACCCATCTACGTTACAATTTTATGAATAAAAATATAACAATTTGCGGAATAAATTTCATTAACGGAAAAGAGCTTTAATATTGAATATTTAAGCGAATGCGTATATTTTGAATATTTGACATTCATGCTGAGTATTACTCTAACTACCAGTAAAATTAATAACTATTTGGAATTACGCACCATAGGCATTAATATGATATAGTGTTTCATAATGCAACAATGGCGCCAAAATCTTAGCATGCATCTTTATTAGAGAACATCTACTTTTTATTGGTCAGATAAATGAAAATATTTCTGTTTTAAATATTGTTAAGATCCTCCCTTATCCATTCTTAGACAGACCCAAAATTGAGTACATTAATCGTAGACGTAGAAAATAAATATGAGTCACATTCGTAAACCTAAGATCCTAAATAATCAAACAAACTAATTTTAACCTACTTTTGCCTAAAACAAAGCAAATGCAAAATATTATATTAGTTCATACCACAGATGCTAACTGCGTTTTTTAGTTAGAAATGAATGCTTTAAATTTGACCATTCTTAAATAATACGGTGTAGGACATTCATGTTAAGAAAGACTAACTACCGGGGTCAATAATAAGAAAAACACAACAATTACACAATATAAGCATAAAATTTGCTATAGACAAAATGTTCGATAATATTGTATAGTGTCTAATGTATTAAAATAATAAATCGCACCACAAGCGTGTGTGTCGACATGATGGATCTTTTTTTAATTATAAAGTTCAGTATTTATATATTTGAAATTCCATAGAAATAAGTTTATAGCGAAAAAGAGTTGAGTTTTCTTAATATTGAATTAGGACTGATAGTAATTGCTTAAGAGGAAGAAAATCATTGGATTATTCAAACCCTCTTGATTATTCAAATATTTATATAGAAAACGCAAACTTACCGTCATTATTGTATTTAAAATATTAACATAATTTGATTCCGTTTGAACTAATTCCATAAAAACTTGCTGCCGCGGACTGAGTGTTTTTCGTGCTGTTGTTGCATCTCCCGAAACACATTCAGGTTCATCCAGTAACGACTTATCTGGAGAAGCGGTGCAGTCTAAAAATGAACTGGATACACTTAAAAGACCAGCATCACTTATAGACGAGCGCCGTTTATGCAGACCAGGTGATTCAGGCCCCCCAGGACCTGAGAGACTTGTGCCACGTACTAATGAACCTAACGTACCATGCAAACGTTTACGTTTCCGTCGTCCACTAGCTGATCCTCCAGGAGCACCATTTGGTGTTGCCAAAGAACGTGATTCCCGGCGAGTTGGAGATAAAATTGATTCTAGATACTACAAACAATAAAAAACAAAGGATACTAATTACTGTAAAAATGCCTAAGTAATTATTACTTACATCATCAAACATGTAGTCCTTTTCATCAATGCAGGCAGCATTTTGAACGGATGCCCAAAACCACTCAGCTTTAACCAGCAATGCTCTTGATGTGATTTCTGGGCGTTCGGCTACAGCACTTTCATCGACGACCTATTTTTACATATAAAATGACAATTAAAAAAATTTTAACTTAAATTTTGTGCATTTTTTAATCCAACTGTATTTTTCATACCTAACAAAAATAAAATTTAATTATAAAACCTATACGCATTCAAAAAAATTCTAATAATACGACGACGTAGAAAAATAGAATGCACCAATTTAAACTTTATTCAAATTATTTTTGATTGATTATTTATTGGTCACGAAGAATTTTATGTCCAAATCGTAAAATTATCAAATATTTTTACGTTGATTATAATTCATGTGATTTATTAATAATCATTTCTTGGCTTATTTAATACGTTTTATTGCAGTTAAATTAATTACGAGTCCATCATACAATATAATATTATGAAAATATTTTTCATAATAATATTATGAAAATATATTTCATAATAATATTATGAAATTGAGTACTTTTTACTGGAATTTAACCGCCGAAAACTTGTTTTCTGAAGATAATCTGAGGTAATACCCTTCTCAATTCGCATTAATATGTTCCTGTTACTTGTAAAATCCGATTTTACTTTTTTGAGCGTCGTTTAAAAAAAATTGCGTAGTACATTCCGTGAGTTAAATTTATTTATTTGGTTACCATAGATGAATTCACTTATAATTCACAATGTTGATGAAGTTTGCTAATTGAGAATTCTATTTTCTACGATAATTTCGGATATCTTTAAAAATAAAATGGTTATGGAAAAATGAAAACTATATTCAACAATTATTAGGTTTTTAAAATAGAAAATAAAAGAACATGCAGGATAATAAATAAAACATGTTTGTTATGTAGGAGAAATGAAGAATACAGCTGGGACACGATACATCGATACTTTCAACTACAAAAAGCTACAGAATGTATGTTAAATGCTTTCTAAAATAAATGTGTTTTGCAAGGTATATATGAATGTTATACAGATTTTCACTACAATATTTATTTATTGGATATTTTCGTCATAGCAAACATTTTTAAATTCGACATTTTAGATTTCAATTTTAGACCTATTTTTTATTGACTTTTGCGGTGTAAGTGCTTTAAATATTCTAGTTTCATAATTTAGATAGATTTACAATTTTTAATATCATTGCACCAGATCTTGAATTTTATGGAACAGCAATATAAGCCTTTAATTATAATTTAATAATATATAATACCTCACTTCAATTGCAATAACCTTTATATTTTGGAGTAGAAATATCGATTTGAATAATTTAAGCATCCTAATTAAAAATATCCTAATCAAAAAGTTCTGACGATCGAAAAAATTTAAACATCAGTTCTTGGCCTCGTTTAGCTGATAATTTGTATATGACTTAATTATAATTAGTGTAAAAATTTGTAAGAATTCTCAAAAAATATCGATGGCGCCCATAAACTTGAAATTTAGACGGGTATTCGACTTTTTTGTTATTGTGATTTAATAAAAACTCCATAAATTATTTTGACCAACACGTAGAAAAACGTAGTGTTTGTTCTTTGTCCGACAATCAAAAAATTTCTAAGTTATCGAACAATGGAAACTAAGTTTTAACATTTATCGCAAAAAAATGGTTTTATATTTTGAATGATCTTCTCATTACGATATTTATCTATCTAATATCTATCAGTTTAAAGTTTATGGACGCAATACATATTTTACAAGCTCTGAAAAAAAAAAATTAATTCACTTTTCAGAATTATCGAAGAGGAAATGTTTTTACACAATAATCATAATTAAGACACTTACCAAATTTTATATTGATGCTTATCATCCCGCAAAAAGGCTCTGAGACCATGAAAGACCATTTACGATTTAAAATATTTCTAAAAAATTAGAAGATTTACTCAAGTAATAAATAGAGGATCTATGAATTTTTGATGACCAAGTAATTTATAAAAAGTTCAGCTATTATTTTTCGAAATAAATTAGTTTTTTGTTTATTTTATAATCAAATATTGGCCATTTTAGAAATAAATAAATACCTTGTAATAAGACTTACATCGTACACCATTTTAACGATCTTATTTAATTCGTTGTTTCTACTCCAAATTATAAGGGGCACACACTACGCTGTATATGTCAAATAATTCGATCGAATTAAAAAATTACATGCCAGCGATTTAAATCAATTCCTGTTGGATACACGGTGTTCAGAATATTTCTAGGATCATTATTAGACAATATATATACAGGTGAAGTTTAAATAATTAAATAATTTACAACTCATACCTGAGAATTTGCTCCCAAAGTTCGATAATTACATGCAGAGTTGAATTTAAGTTAAATGATACCTCAGGAAGTGGATGTATTTGGAAATAGTATCTTTTGTTTAATTTTTTTTATGTAGAAGTGTGAATATAATTGGGATCTCATAGCATCGTAGGACCCTGTTAATTTTGATTACAATCAAAACTGACAAAAAATATCGAAATAACCAACAATTTTAATCTTCATCGCCTAATATTTAAAAAATAAAAAAGTAGTGATATTTTATAAAAATTATCAATTATGAACTAGTAAAAATGTGTATTAAGAGAATATTTTGAAGAGTCGGATAAAATGTTATCATGACATGCAAATCAATATTTTAAAAAAATTTTGTGACATCAAGCACATAAATTACGTTGCATATTACTTATTACATCTAAAATGTCGATTTTAAAAACAATATGAAAAATTAATGTATTAATAATATACATATAATTTTTTTTTTTTTTTAGAAATAAATGCTTATATGAAATTAAGTTAGTACCAAGTGATTGGGATGATGGAGTCGCCACCGCTGCGATTGCGTGCCATCGGACTGCTCACTGGGATTAGAAGAAGGTGGTGGACTCAAAGATAAGGATCGACGGGATTTATTGGATTTACTAGATGTAGATGAATGTAATAAAACACGTCTATCGGTGGATTCCACAATACATATCGAATGACGTTTCGATAAATTTAATTTCTTAACAACTTTTGTATTTAAATTTGCGGGGTCAATATTATTTGTTACCATTATACGTGGTACTGTTTGTGGTGTTAAAATTTGTGCTTTTGTCATTGTCGGTGTACATAGCTCATCTTCTGTAACATCATGGGCAATAACATCTAAATCAGTCATATTTAAATCAATTTGCGGTTTAAATTTTGTTTTTAAATTTGTTTCAATTATATTTGGTCCCGAATATTCTGTATATAAATTAATCGGAGCGAAATTTTTATCTTTATTCTTTGCCCCCTTTTTCTTTTTCTTGTTACGTAACGATTTAGATTTCTTCCGAGAAAATATTTTTTCTTTTGCCGCTTGTACAACGGAAGTTTGTGTTTTGTTACAAATTGGCGTTGAGCAATAATTACGACTAATACTCAAACTTTCTAAACTTTCACTTGGGGATAAGTTGAAAGAATTTAATGAATCATCATCGGGATCCTCGATCGATGGAGGACGTTTTGGAGTAAATAGTGCTATCGGTGTTTTTAACATTTCCATAATACGTGGAGTAATACTTAAACGACGTTTTTTAATATTCCGCATGACCCTAGGTGAAGTTGTCATTCGTAAACGCATAGGTTCAACAAAACTTTGATCACTATCACTGTCACGTTTACGTTTTAACGGTGATTCAATCGATGAATTTGATAAAATATTTTCGATAAATTTTTGTTGATGTTCATTTGTGAATATTTCTTCTGATATTGGTTCTAATGGACTGTTACCAATTTGCTCCATTGTATAATCGAATTTATTATCAAATGATAAATCTGTTGTAGCCACCTGATTTTCAGTGTTTTGTAAATTATAGGATGTGTTATTGTTATATGATAATGGAATTGTGGTGGGGATATCTGATAATTGTGCCGTCAAATGTGTTTTCCCATTTTCCATCACCTGAAATTACAATGATAGCCCTTCTATGTTAATTATCGTGTTTGCATTTCAAATCTAAAATGAGATAATTCTAAAATAAATAACATAAACATAATTTTTATTTCAGCATTTTACCATTGTTTATCATTTTTGTTTCTGTAAAATTTTTAGTTAATCCAAGGAACGGATGTTTAGATACCGAACTCTCTCCATTTCTCAAATAATATATACATCTTTAAGGTGATAGGTAAACAAAAATCAATTTGCTTGTACGATTTATTATATGGATACAACCTATATCAAATCAATCTAGATTGTGGGCAATTATGGACCTCAAATCTGGAGAAGATTTTACACACGATAAATAATTGTCACTAAATATAATTGAAAACATTATACATCTGTCGGGAATCGACCCTGAGAACTTCCAATTAGCAGTTGAACGTACTATCAATGGAGTGCCTCCCACTCTATTTTCAAAATCGCGGCAATTTTTAATTGGTAATAGTATATGAAATTAGAAATTCAACAACAACAAAAAATCCTCAAATTCCATTCAATATAACTGGATTCTGTCATTTAGCATTCATTGAGCTAAATCAAAATCTTTACAAGTTTTAAACGGCACAATATTATTGTAGCCCGACTATTTCTATATAGCCAAAAATCTCACTACTGCAAACTGTAAAATGTATAACATTTAATAGATGGCGTCAGCCAGATTGATTAGAACGCAGTTTCTCCTGAATGAGATAATAAGTTCAACAGACAGTTTTAGTTTAAACGGTACAAGAAATTATATTTTTGATATAATCATATGAAAATAAAAGATATTTTTCTTACATGAATTAAAACAACTTTAGTTTGAAACATTTTAAAAAATCAATTAATTAAAACACGTACCAAGTTGAAAAATTAATTATTTAATGATTTTGGAAAAATATCTCTTTTCAATTTGTTACAATATTTACAAATAATATTACGAATGATCATAAAAATTGTTCACATGTCACCGATTATTTATCATATCAGAATCAATCAATTATCAGAACCTTGACATAAACACATATATATTAGACTCAAATTAATGATGCTTTTTTATCTCTTTAATATTTGACCCCATAATAACCCAAGTTTATTAAGACTTTATATGATAAATTTAAAAGAATATACCGGTAATCATTAAGGAAAGAAAATTGAGGAACAATGAAATAATCACACAAATCAAAAGGAGTGACAAAAATTTAAGTAAAGTTTTTTACACCTAGCAATCATTTTTTTTTTCAAAGTCTGCAGAGATAGTAAAAAAATTGTAGTTACGGGTAACTTCAATAAATTAGTTCATATTAAAGCTATATGATTCAACTTTTCAGGATTTTTGGCACAGCAATATGTGATCAATATTTTTGATCTAATTCAAATCTTACCAGCTTCTTATAACATATCAAATGTGTAGAGGAAAATTTTGATTTTGATCCAATATTACTTAATTGAAGAAAAACACACAACAGATAGATATAGTTATAGATGCCATAAGTATAATATTATGAAAGTATTATCAGAAAATTTCTCGTAAAGCAACGAAATGGAAAAATATTAAATTTTAAACCTTAACCATTTTTAATCCTTAATATTTCGCTAATAAGTCTCTAAGTCTAAGTAAGGTAGTACAGTTATTTTAGTAAAAATAGTCCCAAAAGGTTAAAAAACCTTTATTTTGGTATTATAAAAGTTGTTCTAAATGTTACAATTGGTCACGCGTAAAGAACCTTTTAAGGTCAAAAGGTCCCAAAAATTTTATGAAAATATCTCGTTTTCTCTGCCTACAAATGTATTTGTATTTATTATCGAAGTTGTAGAGGATAAAATTCTCGAGATGAGGTCGCAGTATTAAAGTATTAAATTAATTTATGTGTCCATCGTTTCTCTCAATACCTATTTTAATAAGCACTTTATTTCAGCGCCCTATTTCTATAAAAACGGTTAAATGTACAAAAAAAAAATTCAGACAAAATTTGTAGAGAATTTTATGCTCTATAACTTTGATAATATATACAAATACAATTGAAGCGAAAAATGACCCTCTCAAAAAATAATTTTTGAAATCTTTGACCTTGAATATCTAAGATTCCTTATACGTAACCAAATATGAATTTTAGGACAACTTTTATAACACCAAAATAAAGGTTTGTACAAAAATTCAGCTTATTCCGTTTGATTTCGTTGATTGATTTTGACGATTTGTATTAAGATTTCAAGGATTGGTAGTTGGATAAAACACAGAATATTAATAACTTAAGGCTCTACAATATGTCACAAAATTGAAAAGTTTGCTTCAATAGGAATTGAATTACTACAGTTTTTTCCAGGTGAATAAGAGCATTAACAAAATCAATCTTGATTTTGATTAGTTATAATGTTAAATAAAAAAAAACTAGAAAATTAGAATCAACAACACCTTGTCTGGTCGTTCTTAGGTGTATTATCCAATTTTATGATCAAGATAAATTTAAAGCATTTTTGAAGTATTGATGGCGTATTATATTGAATAAGTAAGTATAAAAAAACAAAAATATCTGGTTTTTAATTTAAAAAGTGTTTAAAAACAAATCTAGCGTATATGAGGGGTCATCCTTTAGTTACCCTTCATGAAAATTCTGATATGTATTTTATAAATTATTAAGGCTTCACACACTACTCATACGTATCTATTTAATAAATACTTTAATAATGACCTCGCTTCAAATAATCGTAACTATTTTTATTTATTTATATTTGAATTGGAAATTAGAAACAATTTTCGTATAATAATTTTAGAAAAAGATTTCTATTTTTATTTTAAAATTTAAAAATGCAATCTAAAATTTTGATTCGGTATTAAAAATTTATAGTACTGTAGAGTAGACTAGTGCTCGATATTTAAAAAAAATAAGTAAGCGTTGATTAACCGATGCAAAACGCTAATTATATTATTTTTCGTAGAATTTCTTATTATAAATGAGAGATTGTAAAATTAACCCTTTCCTTGGATCTAACTATTTTTTAATTAAATTTACGTTAAACTATTTTAATACTAAACAGAACCAATAATGATCGAATTAACAATCCACTTGCAATGTATAAATTAAATTTAAAAATAATTCAGAAACGATAAGCTGTAAAAGCCAATGTTTTTTCCTGTGTAAATTACGAAGAATAATCTTCAAAATTCTTCAACAGTTTATCTTTGTAAATTTCTTTAAAATGTTTCTTTTTGGGAGTAATAAATTTTAATACGAATATCCTTCAAAAGTGTCTAAATTAACTTTTAGCAGAACTTCTAATTTCTTCAAAAAGACTATTTTGTGCAAGTGAATTATTTTCTGAAAATTTGTTTCTATTTTTCGTCTTGTTTGAAATCTTTGGGCTTATCTATTGTGATTTCAGTTTCAGTTTATTGAATATAAATAAGAGAAAGCAAAAGATAAAAAATGTATTATGATTTATATACATTTAGAAAAATGATATTCCTGACACTTTTTATTACTAAATTATGATTATCACTTACAATTAGTATTTTTATTATACGCATATGAAATATAATGAAATATATTTATAATAATGAAATATGAAATAAATCATGGGATAACTTACGACATGAGTACATGATGGATCGTCAACTTGTACAGGTGTACCACCATTCTCTGTAAGGACATCTCGCATATGCTCTGCCTCCTCCGTCGAAAATCCAACAAAACATACTCTTGCACCATGTAAGGGAGGTAATTTATGATCAGCCTAAATAATAAAAAATATAAATCAATAATTCAGAAAATATTACTTTGATGAGTGTTTTTCCAATTGGCAAACAATTTCTGGCAGTCAAATTAACATAAACCAAAACAACGATTGCTGCTAATTCAACATAGGATGATGTACCCAAGCAAAGGCTATAACTTTAGGTAAAATCGAATAATTGCAGAAAATCTATAGTTTAAAAAAATAGGTAATGCATTTTCTCAAGACTAAAAATTCGTTATTTGTCTAAAGTCCACGTTAAAACTAAAAAAATTCACTTTTTCGGGAGTTTTATACTCTTGAAAATTGTACAGAAATAAAAATTATCATCTGCCAGTTTTATGAATAGCTTATCAACTGAGAAATGAAATATTCATCCCGGATTAAACGCACATTTTGCCAGAAACAAGCTTTCGAAAGCTTTTATATTTCTCTATTTTAAGACACAATTTCTATGATTATATTCAGAACCTAGACTTGATCGATCAAATATTTGATCCTTATTTTATCGCTTATAGATTTATTCAGAGATTTGAATTAGTTAAAACAGTTTTTCAATATACTTTGTTCAGAGACTTGACATTTGTTATTAAAAACAAAATTTTGAGTAAAAGTTACTACTTATAAGCCTATGAGCTAAAGAAATCTTAGGTACATTTTTCTTCCAAATTTTGCTGATAAAAATTACAATCAACAAAGAAATTTTCTGCTGTGTTTTAAGTTCTTAATGCCATAAACAATTTTGAGACATTAATACCGTTCTAAGAATCTCGCTGTTTAAAAACATGATCGAAATTAATACATTCAAATGGCAATTTATTTGAATTTTATACGCATTATTGCATTTAAATTCTAAAGGCATAAAATTTGCATTTTAAATGTGTTTATCTATCATAGATTCTTAAACTTAATATTTTAAAATTATCGATCAAAATAACGGAATAATTAAAAAACGTACAGAAATAAACATAAAACATACTTGATTTTCAGAAACAAAACTTGATATTAAAACTTTTAAGCTTCGTTGTCGGCGCAACGAAGCTTTAAACACTCTCAGTATCACAACAATTTGCATTTTTAGCACACACTGAAAATCACTTCACGAAATTTTGAAAATAACTAAATAAAACTTTTTTGCTGCAACTAAACGTTATTTGTTAAAACATATTTTCTAAGCACAAGCACATAACCAGAGAGGGCGGGTAATTAAAGATTGGATTAGCTATATAAATCTACCTAAATCAATTTAATATAATAAAAAAGTATTTTATATTGCATTCATTTAAAAACAAAAATTTGAAAATTGAATCGTTTTTATGATGCTAAAAATTATTTAAGTACCCGCACAAAAATATATGAAGCTACGGGATTAGCTTTTTCAAACGGGATTATTTAAACAATTTTATCAATAAAATAATTAAATCAATAAAATAATCTTACCAAAAATTTATCTTGTGTCACTCGTAAAGTCATATCATTCCGATTCTCCCAGGCATCCAGTACCCATTTTGGAGACATAATTGGTAAACGAAATGTACACGCATATTGATATTTCTCACCACCACAACAGTTAGCAATTAAATGTGTTACATTTAAACTTGTGTCTTTTCGTACAGATCCACCCATATGATGGATCAAAGGGATTAATTTTATCTGTCAAGCAAAAAAAAAAAATTATATAAAGTATATAAAAATAAATCAAATTTTTTATAGTAAATACTAATCCTGCATTAGTTTTATCTATGTAATAATTTTATTCATTGAAAATAAATAATTGTACACATATTTGCACGTAAGTATTTCATCTTCGTGTAACGTCGGAATTTTATTGAATTGGTTGTCTAGCTATTTTATCAAAATCACCAGAGTTATCGAACTTTAAACTCCTCGTGTTATTCGAGGCAATTTTATATAAATCATGATTGAGTGATTCGTCCAGCAACCGAAGAGGATTTATTGGAAATAATTTTTATTTCAGTCAGATTTGTCAAACCACGGTACTTGGGGCATGGTGGCCACAATTTTTTAAAAACGAAATCCTTGATTTTCCAGATTTTACAGGAGTATAATTTAGAAAACCTTAACCAAGTTCAAAATATTTTTAGTTATTCTAACTGATACCACTTAGTTAAATGACGAATAGTAAGAGAACATTATTTTGGAAAATACGTTTTATAAATAATAAGTTTATCGATTTCGTTGTTTAATGGCAAAATTCTCAGACTTTTGGCCAAATTAAAAACTTTTTGGAAAAATTCCCTGACGTTTCTGTGGCTTATCCAGCAAAATAGAAGTCTCCGGCATATCCAAGGTTTTCCAAAAATGTGTCTACTATACTTGCAAATTTTTTCGAATTAATATATTATTCCAATTTAAAAACTTTATTTTGTCGCAAGTTTATTCGTGCAACAAATAACTAAATGTACATTGATTACCCAATATCCTCGAAAAGGAAACTTATAAAATCATGTTATTTCACAAAAGTGTATTAAACTATTAAAAATAAACAATGAGAACTGAATATCTGAAATTAAATTTTTAATTCGCTACATTATCGAGATCAAGTTTTTGTATAATAAATACTTATTTAGATAACAATGTAGTCATCATCGGTATAAAGTAACTAATTGTAATTACTAAACTTTATCAACAAATTAGTAGTAGAATATGTCATGAAGATAATATACAAATAATTTTATTACTCGGTAATTATGTTTAATTAGCAAATTTAAACTGATGGTCACTTTATTGTTAAAATGCTTATTTATAATACATGTACAAAAATAGGAAAAATATTAAAAATCGAAGTATTACGAGGGACAAGCAGTATATGAGCACTTGACTTTTGCATCTAAACAGAATAAAAACAGTCTATCTCTTAAGCCTATATCAACAATTATCATTTTAAGCTGTTACCCTGCACTCGTAATTCTTTAAAATTTTGCATGGTCACATGATCTACTACAATAGAAGAAAACAGTGTATTCTTCTCGCACCCGCTCAACACAAACCAGTGCATTATAGACGATAATCTTTATTCTGAGATCATATTATTACGATTAGGTAACATTTGAGTGTATTTTTGAAGCTCCTAACAAATAAAATACTTACCAAATCATCCTTCTTCTTGAATCCAGTAAAACATAAAATAACACCACGCATTGAAATATTATACAACGGTCGAGTATTGTTAGGTAAAGGTTCTTTCTCATCAGCTAGTTGTTTCAATGCAATTGGGCCAAGTATTCGATGTGGTGTTTTGTGTATAGACTCAAATACGGGACCACTGAATGTATCCAATACAAAAACCGTAACACATGACGTATCTGATACATATTCCAATCCTGTTTCGGATGTAAGAACTGGAACTCCGTATGTGTGTGCAGCGCGAACGACTGCATCGTCTTCAGAGACACTTCCAATTAAACATATTCGTTTATCTTGTGGTAAAGAAGAGCATGCTGCAACTGATGCTGCTGAAAATGAAAAACAATTTATCAATAAGAAAAATACACGAAATAAGTAATAGACAATTCGTATTGGATGTAATCAAAATTATTTTGATTATTGCGGTTGTATAAAAATTACCGTTAATATCGTGCAAGGGTAAGAATAAAATCCTACAGATTGAGAAAGAGGAGATGGAAGAAGTGAAAATAACAACTAAGATTATTAATTGTTTAAATACACGACAGTTGATTATCAATGTTTGTTGATAATTAACTTTAATGAGATTCTGAAATAATAAACAATATGAAGAGCAACGTACGATTAAATCTATAACAAGTTAAGATAAAATAGTTAAATGATTTATATATGAGAATGACATTATATTTCATTCAGGTTGAATACTTAATATTCAGGCAATGGAAGTAAATCACTAGGAGACTAGATGTGTATTTTATGTGGCGGATTGGAATTTGACATTTTAACGGAACATTACTTTTTTATTATGAAGATTCAAGAGGTACAAATACATATAGTTTTTTGCTGCACTAATAACTTAACACGTATTTTCATTGTTACCGACCATTAAAAACCAGTAGCAGTGGTG
The DNA here is from genome assembly GCA_020423425.1 of Chrysopa pallens. Taxonomy (NCBI): domain Eukaryota; kingdom Metazoa; phylum Arthropoda; class Insecta; order Neuroptera; family Chrysopidae; genus Chrysopa; species Chrysopa pallens. The sequence continues at coordinate 20,792 of JAEMTY010000393.1, forward strand.
ACATATACAAAATGAACATTAATGAAAAATCAAAAAATATTTTGATAGCCACTATATATAGACTAGAGTGGAAGCCTTAAAAAATGATAAAAAGAAGAAGAAAATTATAGTAGGATAAAACCCATTTGAAACGCAAGATAATATGATACAAATAAAAGGAAAAATAAATTACGGGCGATCTGAGTTCGGGAAGTGTGGAAGGGGTGAGTTTTTAAGGGTAAAACACGATTTATTTCGATTTTCGGCCAAACTACAAGTCCTATGGAAAAAAGTTAAATAGGAAAGTTGTAGGTAATAAAAAGATCTAAAACTTTTGTAATTACACTTTTGTCACATAATTTCAAAATTTTTCGTTTGAAAATTAGGGTGCTTTTTCGATATTTATCAAAATAAGATGAAAAAATAAATATTTTAAATCAAAAAAAATTATAGTGTATTTGGAACATAAAAAGGTAAGTTTTCACCAAATTTCGGAGAAAAAAATAAAAAACCAAAAACTTGGTTATTTCAATTTTTCACATAATTTTTGAAGTTATGTGAAAAAATTGTAAATACAAAAGCTGTAGATCTTTTTATTACTTACAACATTACCATTTAACTTTTTTCCATAAGACGTGTAGTTTTGTCGGAAATTCAGATAAACCGAATTTTACCCTTAAAAACTCACCCCCGTCCCTACTTCCCGAACTCAGATCGCCCGTAATTTATTTTTCCTTTCATTTTTATCATATTAACTTCCGTTTCCAATTGTTTTCATTCTACTGTTATTTTTTTGTTTTCAAAAATTATCTACCCTGGTATAATATTGTTTTACTTGTATATAATTAGAATGTCCACCTTTAAATGTAAATATATTTTTCAGTAAAGGATAATGATAATAACATTAACAACGAGTAGAAAATTTTGAGGTGATTAATGCAGCCATAAAATTTTTGTAATCTTTTTCAGCAATGTCTAAGTACAAAATCGAAGACCTAGTTGAAGCAAATGAAAGGTAGTAAAACATACTGTCTCACGCTCATTTCAAACCGTTCTTGATCACTTGTCAGGTGTATAATGTCACAAAAATGAGTTTTGGGAATTTTTTTGTTTATATTTTATTCTGGCAAAATCCTAATTTTCATTTTTTTTTCTCAGAATAAACAAAATATAACTTAAGATATCACCTGCACAGAGTTTAGATATTATAAAATAATTTGGTTTTTCTCTTTTTAAATATTTAACTATTAAAGTATTTCGTTAGAAATGAAATTGGGCGTGTTTGGCCGAAGTAAGTACTTACTAAACTTAGTAATCCAGTCTGCATAAAAAAATTAAAATCTTACAAGCTGACTATAGCGCTTTTCGGCTAGGACAGACTTACTGGCTTAACATAACACAAAACACCGGTTTATTATATTAAGTGCTTGTGTATCTGCACAATGATAGATCTGTTCCTGTCCATTTTTTTTACATAAACAATAAGCAAAATGGCGTCGTATATTAAGCCATGCTTACTGCGTTAACACTTATTTTGTGTCTCGGTCGAAAATTTTGTAAGTATAGTAAGTGACTTACTAAATTTAGTAAGAACTTACTTCGGCTAAACACGCCCATTGCCTATCATTTCTCATATTATGTAATCAAATAATTGCATAATCAACAAATTGACGGAAAAGATAGAAAGGATTATATATTTTTTAATAAAAATACTTCACTCATAGAAATCATACATTATTTGTATGGGTGCAACCTATAGAAGCAGCGGCCGATGGAAGATACTAAAGAAAGATATTTCGCTCATAATATAGAAAACCTACTTGTCGTACAATCTATAAACAAATTAGCGACTAGTATCGCGATGTTGATACAGCCAATTTTGATATTTATGTTAAAAATGATACTAATTTTTTTTTGATTATGCTATTATTTGATTATGTTGGGATTATGGATATGTGATGATGTATTAGTTTTAAATAATTGAACAATTTATTCATTGGAAGATATTCTTTTATTTTAAATAGAGTTTTCAGAAGTATGTCTTAACACCATCAAGGATCAGAGAGAACTTTTTACTTACTACTTTATTTCTACAGTTGTCCTTTTTTACATCGTGTAACATTTATTGTTTATTGGGTTTTTCCAACACATCAATGTACCTTGTTTTTATGACAGGATGCTCGAGTACTTTAAACTATCTTTCTCCGAAATAATAAAATAAAACCTTTTTCAAAGATAAACATGTGTTCAGCAAATGTTACTTAAAAAGGAAACTTTCCCATTGAAATATTAAAAAACCCTTTAAAAATATAGTATCGTAAAATACAAAGAGAATGATTTTTGTAAAGACGAATTCAATATTTCAACAGATTATATAACATAAGAAATGATAGGCAATTTCATTTCTAATGAAATACATTAGATTTAAAAAAAGAAAAATAGGAAAGTCGCTAGTATCTACGCTCGGTCGCTTCGACTTAAGCTGCACTATATCACTTCGCTGCATAAACAAGTAATTTTGCAAGTTTTATGAAGAATCATTTGAAGCTGTATGGAAATTTTATCACAGAACAGTGGGTATATTTATTCTTTACAAAACCTTAATGCTTCAAATTACCCGCGGAGTTGACCGTGTCACAAACAAAAATATTTTTTATGAACATTAATTTCAAAGATTTGTTTTATTTTATTACTTAGCAATTCTACTAAGTGATAATCATTAAATAATTTTTTAATAGGAATTATACTGATAATTTTTAAATAAAAACATTGATAAAACATTTGCTTAGACATACTGGCATCAATAATCATTAAATTAAATACAGACGTGGCTTTTAAATCTGACCAATTATGGGTGAACTAATGAAGAATCATAAACATGTCGCAGCCCTCTGTGTTCGGGTTCAAGTACTCTAAAATTTTAAAGAGAATAAAAAATAAGGTTCATTTTACATTTAACAGGGCGTTTATTCTATCTCAAGAACTAAATTCCGTGACTTTACCAGGTTTTCAAGACACTTATTTAAATTTTTCCAGATCACTATTTATATGAGCTTGAACAAACTTGACTAAGTTTTTTAAAAGCTGTCGTGAAAATAAATTTGAAATTAATTTTACAAATGTTATCAATGGCCGCATCGACAATTAAAGGTGGTTTCATAATCGTGAATAAATTTTCGAGCCCGTTCAGGTTTATAAGAAAAAAGTTTTAATCATTAAGATTAAGAAAATTTAAAAAAAAAAGTCTTTACGATTTCTCATGTTAAATTATTTGGAACTTTTTGATATTTTGAAAAAGACAAACGGATGTATCGACCTGTAGCAGGGAATATTGAATTTCAAAAAATTGTGTATATATAAAATTGGACGTTTTGGCAATTTTCGTAGTTAGGTAGAATATTTTATTAAACATCGTAAAAATAATTTTTACATCCTTTTTAAAGATTCAAAAATTCCAGTAAATTAAAAAAATTCCCCGACTTTTTTTACAAAATTAAAATTCCCTCAGTTTTCCAGGTTTTCCAGATTTTTCTTGACCAGTAGACACTCTGATAATAATAACACTCTGTTCATGGTTATCAGTCTTTAAATTTGAGAACATTATTTTAGATGGTAGTATTTAATCATATAATTATATATAACCAGGACATTTGTCTCTATATATGTTGTGCTTTAAATATTTATTTAAAAAAAACTAGCTTTAACTGTATGACATACATATCGCTGTTTTAGATTTTCAAATTAATGCCATTTTCGTAATCGACGTCCTTAAAAATCGCAATATCGACACCCAATTTATGCCTATTCATGTCACTCCAAGGGTTTGTATTAAGAAAAAATCGTTAAATGTATATTTGTTATTTTGTTTTTATGAATATTTATAATAGGGTAGTAAAATGATTTTTAAATATTCTAAGTCGTTTTCAAGATACAGGTAGAAAAAAGAGCTGTTCGGAACGCTGAATTGGCAGTTGGGATCCGGGCCTATTGTGTACATTCGGCTTGATACCTGGCACCCTTTTATACATATATATGTTGGGCTGTTAAAAAGGATAAAAAAATAAAGGAATCTGTGAAAAAGGACCAGGTAAACTTACTGATAAAATTATTCAAGAAACAACGAAATTCTACGGATTAGCTATTCGACGTCATCCAGATTTGCTTAAAGATATGGAAAAGGAAGTTTGGGCAACGTATTATCACAAATGTTCTTCAGATGAAAACCTTCAA
>JAEMTY010000394.1:0-25000 GCA_020423425.1 Chrysopa pallens
GTCACGGACTCCCAGTCGATATAATTTTATCTATTCAACGCATCTGATAAAATAACATTTGTGGCGTTTTAATTTCAATTTTGAAAAATCAATTTTTAGTTAGAAAATTGCCTGGAAAATCTCTACTGGTATATTAATTGTCCTTTAAATTCTCTTAATAGCTTTCAGGAAAAAAAATCACTTACAGAACATCTAAGTTATGAATTTTTTTTATGAAAACATGTTAAACATCAATTTTTTACGCTAACCTATTTTTAATTGCAGTTCAGTATAATTTGTCATAAATATGCGACAGATGTAATAGCATCAGTCGGTTTTGGATATGAAGCAAATAGTTTAAAAGATGACCAATCAGTATTCTATCATTTTGCCAGTAACATTAAAAGTTTAAATCCATTAAAAAAATTTATTCAACAATGTGTGCTTTTTGTACCAGAATTATTACGATTAATTCCAATGCGCCAACAGTCGAAAGAAAGTGAAGTATTTTTCATGAAAACAATTGATGAGACGGTTAAATATCGCGAAGAGAATAATAAAACACGAAATGATTTTATGCAATTGTTAATTAATATGAAAAATGAAGAAAATGAGATTACTATGCGAGACTTAGCTGCTCAAGCTTATGTTTTTTATATTGCTGGATTGGAAACATCTAATCACACATTAAGCTACACTTTATATTTCTTAGCTAAATATCCAGAAGTTCAAGTTAAATTACTCGAGGAAATTGATTCCACATTTAATGATGATAACAAATTTACTTATGAAAATATTAATGGTATGGCGTATTTAGAGATGGTATTATTAGGTGAGTAATCAATAGAACACATTTCATGTTCCATAATACATTCTTAAAAAGGGAAGAAAACAACTAGCAGAGTTAATTGTTTGGAATATCTAGTTTAACAGTTATGAATACATATATAATAATAGTATGTATGGTAATTATATACCTATGTGTTTAGTAGCTATATTTGAGCTAAAATTTTGATGAATCTAAACATTTTAAGAAAAACTTGTATTAAACAAAAAGTTTTTTGTTCTTAACCTATTCTTCTATCTTTTATGATTCAAAAGTTGGATCATGGATCCATTGGACCTATTTAATGAACCGATTTTGTATTGGAACGGACGACGGAACCGAAATGGACAAATTGGGTGTTTCTATCGTTACAAACTTTAGATAAAAACTAATATACTCTAACATATTCTATCCATGTGAAGTATAAAAAGTCAACACAGTCAATATATTTTAAGTTTGAAATATACCTTACATCTTTAACCTATTTTGATTATAAAACTCAGGTGCCACTACATATCTATTATTAAAAATTTTTTGAAGAATCTAATGGATTTGCAACACATAAAAATGATAGTTATTACCTAAAAAACAAACTTAGCCCCAAAGGTAGCTCTCTACCTGTACCTTGTGCCAAGTAACTGTACCAGTACTTAATAATTTTAATATTTATTCTTCGCAATACAAGAAATACGAAATCCTGAATCTTTTCTATCTATTTTAAAATAAAAAATAAATTACTTATGTAGTCTGTGTTATTCACTGACTTCTATATGGTAAATATTTTTTGCTATAGTTCGACTCTGGAACTTTTTGAACAATCATCAGCGCCTTTCATTAAAGTCGAGTGCAATAATTTACTTCGGAGCCCAGTTATGGAGAATGGATTTCAATATTTTAGGTTTTGTTTAATTGATTGATATAAAAGTTTGTCATTTAAAATTTTGCACTTTTTAATTTTATTATCAAAGGATTTCTACATCAAAATGACGATATTTATAATATACGAGTAGTATATTCACTACCGGCATAGTGGCCAAGTGAGTAAAGCCACTAACACCTTTTCTCATTTTACTACTCGAATCCAAGCAGCGGTAGTTTGATCAATTTTAAAAAAAGGGGTGGTTAATTGATTTGAGTTTGAATAAGAAGGAAGTAACCGGCTACACCAATAACTTAACAATATAATTGTTACCTTATGCTAAAAGACATCTTTGGCTTCTGGGGATGGAGTTCTAAAAAGGGTACAGAAGACCAAAAGGTCTAGGTACAAAGGACTCAGTTATGGTTTTCTTCTTATACTCTATATTCAGCTATATATAATTAGTTTTTTAACGATAAATCTAATCAATTCAAAAATAATTTTGTAGATGTTTAAAATCAAATTGCTAAGAATTATTATTAATTAAAAAAAAAAAAACTAAAGAAAATATTCATATAATATGGTCCTTATTTCATGTATAAACTCCAAACATCGATATATCTCAGTTAATTTTATATTAAAAATACCCAAATTTGTTGATAAAGAACCAAAATTATTTTACATTAGAGTTTTAACGTAACTTATTTGGTATTAGACATTTATTTTGGAAATAAATAATTTTTTTAAAGAGGAAATGAAAAAATAATTTTTGAAATTTTCATTTTTAAAGTAACATATCAAACAAGTTAAATTTTTAGTATTTATTTTTGGCACTTTGATAAAATAATCTGAATATTTTTTGCGATATAAACTTAGATTCCTTTTCCCCAAAGAAAAAATATCGATACGGTAATCGGTTAGAGAAAACAAACATAACAAAATTGATTACTATTTTATTGTTCAAAGAATCCGGCTTAAAATTTAGAATAAACCAAACCATTTACAGTAAAACTCGTATATACCAAATATAAACTTGTCCTCTCCCCCAAAAAACAACCCATGGATACCCCAAAAAATAACCCATAGTGATTGGATCGAAAAAACAGACATACCAGAATTTTTTTATTTTTTGTTGATCTCAGAATTCAGCCCAAAATTTTGAAAAGAACCCACTATAAACAGTAAAACATGTATGAACCCGTGGGCTAATTGAAGTTAGGGAAGCAGTCAAATTTGTATTGTAAAAGCGTTTTCTTGATGACAACAGACTGATTCTGCCACGTCATGGTTACCGAAGAGCATTTATCTAATAAGGAGTCTCCATAAAATCGTTTCGAATATTTATAGAACATTCTATAAAAGAATGATAAATATTTACCGAATATTAGCTTTGTCAAACCATAATTTGTAATCAACTGTTCCTCATTAAAACTTAATTTTTCAGAATCGCTGAGATTACGACCAACTTTATCCATGTTAAATCGCATATGTAATAAACCTTATACTATTCCAAATACGGATATCACTATAGATGTAGGAACAAAAATATTAATATCATTAATAGATTTGCAAACTGATCCAAAATATTTTCAAAATCCAGAGAAGTTTGATCCAGAACGATTTTCACCTGAAAATAAGTCGAAGATTCCTTCATATTGTTACATGCCATTTGGAGAAGGACCACGAAAATGTATTGGTATGTACTGAAACTAAACAAATAATTTATATAAATTACTATATTTTGTTAATTTTCAGGTGAACGACAAGGAAAATTTCAAACAAAAATTGGCCTAATATCAATTTTACTGGATCATTCAGTACATATTTGTAGTTACACAAAAGAGCCATCTGAATGGTTACCTGGTGCGCTATTGACAGTTCCAAAAGAGCCTATTGTATTAAAACTTGTAAAACGAACAAAATCTTTTTGAAGTTATAGTTATTGTAGTTTTATTTCATTCTCGATAAAGAATATCTGTTTTCACACGTTCGATTATTTTGTAAAATTTGTTGGCTTATACGCAGTGATGGTATGGATATACAATTATGGATACGTATTCGGGTGTCGATATTTGAATAATATTATATCAGTTTCGGCTACGGTTACGAATATGAAATAATTCCTTGTCAGTTATTACTAATTTTATGAAAAAAAAAAATACAACCGTATATATCCTGTATTATACTTAGTCATGATTGGATCAGTCTTTCTGTTTGAATTTGTTTTATGTTGAGCAATAAGAGAGTGAGTGCAGTAAGTCACTATTTTTTTCAATTTGTAATCACTAGCAAGAGAAATTCTTCGATTTCCATCACTTAGCTGACATCGCTAATTATAGTTGATGAACTGTAAAATTTGCATCAATGAAATTGATTCATAACTTTTATCATTTTGGATTTTCTGGCGTGTAAAATACAGTGAACTAATTCCGTGTTTAGACCCCAATCTTTCAAAATGTTGTTAAAATTATTCGCTACAATTTCAACGGTGTAAAGACATTCCAATTGTTCAATCTTGAGTATTGTGTCGGCTCAGCTTTTAGATTACCCCCCTATCCAAAATTATACCGGCTTTTATTTCTGATTCGGTTACGAATGTATTTTTATTTCGGATAGCCGATAGTTTCGATTACGTTTACGAAGCTCTATAACATCCCTGCTTATACGTCACGGCATGCTTTTGCGTCTTTATATGACACATCTTGCTGGCACAAGATTAAAGGATTAATTTTTCATCAAGCGGCTTGTACAAGTCATGCTTATACAATCATGATTGAATGTGTGTATCTACTAACTCAGTATAATAACTACAACGTTAAAATTCAATGATTTTTGTGAGTATAGCTAATAAAATATTCGAAATATTGTAAATATACAAATTGAAAATGTAAATAAAAAAATAAATATATGTAAATAAAATGTAAACAATTATCAATAGCATAATAGGTTATTAGGCCAGTGGAGTACTTGTTCGGAGTGGAGTGAAAGCAAAAGCCTAGCAAGTAGATCTTTCTCGGCCTCGGTACCTCTTTTACCAATCCATTTTTTCACCAGCGTATCGCTACAATTAATTTTTGGGACGACCGTGGGAATCGAACTTGAAATCTCAATAAACTACGTACATTACAGCCGAACACATATCCAACTGTCAATAATTAGTTTCTTATCTGTGAGTATTTTAGTTATAAGATCGAAGTTATTTTTGGGAGCTACAGTAAGTGAAATGGCAGAAAAATTAATGTAATGTCCTTACCATAAGTTAATATAATTATTGACTTATGTTAAAATATAATGATAAAATTTAAAGAGTTTTTCTTATTTAAAATAATGAATATCTAATATTCATAATTCACTTAGAGCAAGATCCCACGGCGGTCAGACCTTCGTTATTTTATAAAAGTTGAAAGTTTCTCTGTACATGTCTCCTATATAGGTAAGAACGACCAGCGATTTTAGATTTTGGGTTATGGTTACCTGGGCAGGTAACAGGCAGTAAAGTTGTCAAAAATAGTACTTAAAATTTGTTGGAGTATAAAGCTCAATTTTTTTATTCGAGATAACTTCAGAAATCTCTTCATCCATTGCCGGACAATTATGACAGTTTCTACCCCCTGCCAGACACCCCTAAACTTTAATAAATTATAATTATACTTTCGTTATAGAAACAGGTAACAACTGTCATAAGTGTCCGGCAATGGATGACGAGATTTCTGAAGTTATCTCGAATAAAAAAATTGAGCTTTATACTCGAACAAATTTTAAATACTATTTTTGACACCTTTACAACCTGTTACCTGCCCAGGTAACCACAAAACAAACTCTATAATCGCTGGTCGTTCTTACTTGTATAGGACACATGTACAGAGAAACTATCAACTTTTATAAAATAACGAAGGTCTGGCCGTCGTGGGCTCTTAGGCTAACTATTTTATATTCAATTTTTAATAAATGTTTTTTTTCCTAAAATATTAAATGATATTTATTGATTTTGGGGTGCCTAAAAATACACTAATAAAATCAATAAGAATCTACAAATTAAATCACGTTTAGAATTGTAAAAATTACCTAAAGATCTTCATTCTTGACGGGGTCCCCCAGCCGCACACATTTTTTTAACTCGTAAATATCGGTTTGTAATATCCCTGATAAACAAGTTCTTCCTAATGAATCCTATAGAAATTGAATAGAAATGAATATTATATGAATATAATAGGAAATCAATTGGATTGAATAGGAAATTTCATTGAAAAAATGATTTCTTATTCAAAAACCACGATTCTATTATTCTGGTGGTCGTGACTACTTAGTTGGAAAAATGAATCTTAGGTTTTACTTAAAAAAACATAATATTCGAGCAACGACAGTAGCTACCGTGAATAATGAGCAATATAGTCGCAATCACGATCATGAAAACATTTAAGTAGCCTTGTTAATACAATTTAAAAATTTGAATGTTAATTTTTTTAATTGACAGATGGCGGCACTAGGCATGCAATATGGTGTGTTTAGTATATCTTAGTAAGACAGGGACTGTGTTTAGCAATGGTGTAGCATCCGTTGAATATTGGACATTCACGCTAAGATCTCAGCTGATTATTTTCCATTGACTACCAAAATGTGATTAGTATAAAAACACTATACATTAGAATAAAACACACCATCTATACAAGTTTTATTACTATGCTGTTTAACTATTGGTAGTTCCAAATAGTTCTTAATTATACCGATAGTTGATGAGGTTTTTTATAAATCAGTTCATAGATAGTTATGAACTGATTCATAGATAGTTATGTTCATAGATAGCTATCAAAGTTAGGCTGTGTCGATTTTTGAAATAAAATGCACTAACTTTAGAACGAAATAGGACAGTGAAAATTTAGTAAACGCTCTTAAATATACGGGGAAACTTGTCGGTATATTCTAAAATAATTTAAATTTAAAATAAGAGAAAAAAACATTTTTATATCAATAAGTGTGTAGATAGCTGCTAATAAATAAATAAGGTTAACAAAATGTAGTAGAAGAAATAAAACGTTTACTGAATTACAACAATATAATATATATTTTCGTATTTTTTTCTTGTATCTATAAAAAAAAAAAATTAGAAAAATGTTTTCCCGGTTTGTGTAACGAAATTTCAGTGATTTTTTTCTAAACATAAAATCAACGGTTATAAAATATTTTATTTAAATAAAAATAATAATTATAAAAAAAAAAAATTATAAATTTACAATTAAATATACATACACAATAATATTAAATGTATTTAAATATTAATTATATATATTTTTTATATATTAAATATAATCAAATTAAAATAATAATATTAATAAAATGTATATCACAAAGTCTAAAATATATTTTAGGCATTATTTCTTCATTTAATAAAATTTCTTAAAACGCAACTATTAATGTATCAACGATAATTAGTTTTCACATATAAACAATATTATATGAGATTTTTTTACTTTTCCATTTTAATGTATAATTAGACTTTTGGAAATTTAGAGCATAATTTGTTAAATTTTTTCACCACCTAAGAACATTAGAGAATATAACTAAAAAAAAAATTTGATCATTTTAGTTTAATAATGAAAAGAAATAATGATTCTATAAATATATAAATCCACTGAGAGCTTTGCTGGAATTAACAGATTCATTATTACTAGTCAAATTGTAAAACATATATGGAATGTTTGTAGAATGTAGAATTTTTGTAGAATATAGTCTTTGGTGTTCGTTAGATTATTAGAAATGAAATATATTTAATTTAAACTAGGTAATTTCTTTTATGAATTAAAAATAATTATTACCCTGGTGGAGATTTTTAAAAGTGAAAATCAACAAAATAAGCAAATTATTTCATCATGGACTTTTTTGGGATCTTAATTCTAAGTTTTCTTAAATTAAGCCAACATACTTAGATCAAGAGATTCGAATTCTTACACAACTAAGGGCCTTATCATCTCCTTCGCAATTATACACAATTTATCCCGATATTTTAAAACAAACCATGAACAGCGCGCGCTAAAAGTATACAAGAACCTTGTATATTTTGGAATATCTTTGGAAGGATTAAAAATGTCTATTCCATGGTTAACAAAGCGATGATTTATTTCTAAAAATCCAACACTAACTTTGTAATTAATATTTAATTCCTATCTCTTTTCTATTTCAGTAAAATTTCTATTTCTCTACGTTCTCTCTCATTCTAAAATCAAAACATTTATGCTTTAAAAATTTATTTGCTGACTTTTGGAAAGTTTTAATAGTAAAACGACCCCATATGTATATATAAACTAAAAACAATCAACTTACAATTGAAGAATACATTATTTTTGGAAGTTGAACAATATTTACATTTCAATAACAAATAGTACTTCGGTCCGTTACAACTTTATTGCTTAATTATGATTTATGGGAATTAACTCTGGAATTAAAAGTTGTATATAAACGGCCTCAATGAGATTTTCACATGGACAATCCAAAAATATAATCTATTTTAATATTCGGACCGGGAACTTGGGAATCTTGCATACATGTATCGCCTGCGATTCTTTTGAGTTTGGAGTATACAAGAATTTATTTGGATTACCTATATCTCAGACTATCTTTATTAAGTTAACTTGTGCTTTTATCTCGAATTGATTTCAAATGATATAAGAAAGACAGTAAAAATAATATATATTAAAGGTGATTAAAAGACTATAGGAAATATGAATGATTGAAGAAATAATCGAAAATGCAACGACATTAAAAAGACAAAAAAGAAAAGGTTTAAATATAATTTTTGATTAGGCAGTGGTGTGTACAACGTATTGGAAAACGTTGGTTATTATAAAGATTAAGAGCTTTTATACATTCAATTTTGTGTTGAAGAAGTAAGAAATAGTTTCATAAAACTGAGAGGAGAAAAGATCAACAAAGAAGCCAATCATAAAATTAATGAAAATGTCAAATTCGTTGAGATGATTGAAAACTGGAAAGTGTCGTAAATAGTTATATGAGAATGGAGAATGAATTGCCATTTGAAAGTGCTCATAGTAGTACATTTGGTATAAAAATGAAATTTATCAAAAAATTTTGAGACAACTTCACGTCTACAAACAAATTTTTCATTTTTTTAAAGCTTCCTTTTTTTATTTTTCATTTTTATTAAAATTTTTGAAAACTAAACATAACCCAAAATATATACTTTTAAATATTTTTTATATAAGTAATACTATATTGTAGGTCATCATTATTTGGTCAGTAACACATTAACATCTAAAGAGTTTAAATACTATTTTTTTTATAATAATATTAATTTATAATAATAATATGTTCTAATACTTTGGTTAAGAACTTTTTTGTTTTTGGCAACGTTTACAACTTTTTTTGAGGATCAATCAACTACTTTAAATAATTCATTGAATTTACACCACATGGAAATGTATATCGTGCTCTCTTTCGTTCGCGCTTTGTCTCTTTCACACACAAAATTACGTTTTAAATCACAGAAAAAATTTTTAAAATTCCTTCTCAAAACTATATATATTTTTGATCCTCATTTTTAATTACAAACTACTATAATTAACTAACGCTCATTCTATTATAATATTTTAAAATTAATTTAATATGTCAAATTTTTATCAACACTTCAGTTAAATTTTAAAAAGTAAGGTTAATTTCATATGTCAAAAATATAGCATTTAAAACTAAATTGCAATAAACATAAACAGGTACTCGTTAATATTGATAACTCGAATTCTGGCTAAATTGAAGAAAAAGAACAGTTAAACATAATCGTATTTACTTTTTGGCCTTATTGAAACAAAAAACATAACAAAAATTCATATATTAAATACAATAATCGATTAAAATTCCATATCGTTAACACTTTTCATGGAAAGAAAATGTACTTCTAAATTTCACGTACACATTTCCATTTGTTTTGTTTTATTTGGAATGGCGTTTTAAAATAATTCTTTGAGCATTTAAAAATCTTACTCATTTCATTTTTGTTTTGTAAATCCTCATATGCATTTTGTTAAATAATTGTCCTACTAATAACTTATATATATATATATATATATATATATATATATATATATATATATATATATATATATATATATATATATATATATATATATATATATATATATATATATATATATATATATATATATATATATATATATATATATATATATATATATATATACACGTGTGTGTATGTTTTCTATAAATCTAATTTAATTTGAGAAAATTTTGTTTGTCTTTCAGATGAGTTTGAGTTGTTGAATGATGTATATGAAATTTTGCTGTAAGGCAAATTTTTCCTTGTGATCAGTAGATACTTCATGTATCTTCACTGAACAACTGAGCTGCTGTATTGAAATGTGATTTGAGTTAAAACATGATTTTATTTCTCTTCATGTTCATTTAAACAAACTGTAACCTTAATGTGTACCTATTCCCCTTGTCAAACGTTCATTGCATAATACATTGGCTTTATATTTGCTTGTTGCTGTTGATTACCAGTAGGTGACATCACATTCCCTGTACTATTTGCCGATTGAAATGAATCTTGTGGTGATATACTAGCTGCACCTTCAGGTACACCACGTTCAGATGCTAGCTTACTTTTCGTTGGTGATGTAGGCGCTGAATCTTTTGGTAGCGAATATAAGCTTTCAGTCGTACGATATCCGTTCATTTGAGAGTCTAACATACCATCACTCATTGGTCGTACTGAATATATACCACTTGGTCGTGGAGGTTTTGTAACATATTGATCCTGGTTGGACCACATATTACTATTTACTGTCCCGATGGCAGGTCGATAACGTTGTTGATTTTGTGCTGAATAATATTGTGTTGCTGCAGGTATTATTGTTGGTGGGACTACAGATGTTTGTGTTGATCGAGCTGTTGCAAACTGTTGTGGACTATCACTTCGCGCTGTCATTAAGTGAACTTGTACAGGTTGTCCGGATGAATATGGTATACGCATCATTTGCTTTTGCCCCCCTTTTATTAGGGTACTTGTGTTACATTGGTAATTGATTTGAGATTCTTGAGATTGTCGTATGATATGTGGCGGTTGAGGAGATTTGATTTTGTTGGGTAATGTTCTAGTAAAATTTGGATTATCTGCTGTTGCATATTGTGGATTTGGTGAAAGCATATTAGGTTGGTAACCCTCAATTCGATTGTATGGTATTAGTACCATGGTTTGATGGTAATTTCGTGCGACTTCCATTGGAGGTGGGGATTCAGGACGACTAGATGTACGACGAGTAGGTAAGGTTTGATATAATTCAGCACATCCACCACCGATTCGCATTACCGGTGCTGCAGTATGGTGATGTGCAATCGTATAATGTTGTTGATTACATCTTTGGCTTGTGCAATTTTCATACATTGATTCATCAACTAAACTATTTGGCCGAAATAGTGGTCCACGATATCCTCTTGTATCTTGTATATAATGATACGTTTGAGCATAAGTATATTTGGTTTCTGTTGGAATGTTTTGTTGAGCTTGGTAATCAGGGTCATCCTTTTTTATGTTACGATTGGACGTTATTTGTGGTGGCACATTTTTATTATCAGGATTATTTATATTTGTTTCAGAGTAATAAGGCCATGATACAGGTGCACCAGGAGCACGTATTTGTGTTGGAACTAGTTTTGGCGGAGGGGGTTGCATCCCTGTTTTAATTTGTTGTGTTTGTGATGTTGGAGGCTGTAATTGGTTTTGGATTTGTTGTAATATTTCATTTGTTGAACTAAATCGTGGTTTAATTCCTCGAACACTGGGCCGTCGATTAAAACCGTAATCGTCTTGTTCGTCATCTTCTTCGTTTGTATTATTTTCTGGTTGGTACCTGAAATAAAATACAAAAATAAAATTAGAAATCAATAAACAATCTATAAACTTGAATAAAAGTAAGATGTAGGGCTTCGAAGTTAGTGTATGAAACAGATTTATGCACAAGTAATCTGTGACAAAATCAGTTTTGACTCTAGGATTAATCAATATGTGAAATTACTTAGGATGCAAATAAAAATCTTACCGTTTTTTAATACGTTCAATTCGACTGGCATCTTGCTGAACAAACATTGCCAATTCATCACCAGATTCTGATGCAGATGGAGTTCCAACCAACACATCAGGCGCAACCCTTTTTAATTCATCATTATTTTCAGTTTGTAATACTGCGTCGATGTCCTCTAAACTATATTCAGTTCCAACAGTACTTGCCATTGAAATACGTTCGCCAGCTTGTGTTGATAGTTGATAATAATATTCTTCATGAGTAGTTCCCCCTCCAACACAGGCTGCTAACGGCGCTAATGTCGATAAAAATTGTTTACGTGCTTCATGGGTCACATTATATTTGGAGACAGCACATTGTGATTCAATAAAATCTGAATTTGGTATCTTTCCATTACCAAGATCGGGAGCTGCTGAATGTATATTGTTTGGCCGCGTTATTATATCAGATGTTGTTTGAGTCTCTGCTTGCACATGAGTCGCTTTCTCATGTTTCTTAGCGAATAAGTCTGTAATTTTTTTATATGTGGAAGACATCGATGAGTTCGAGCTTGTTGTCGATGATGAAGACGGTGAAAAACTATTTTTATCCAAATTATTCTTATTATTCATTGTATTAATTTCTGGTGATTTTCTTGCCTCTTCGCCAGGTGGACTTGTTCGTATCACAGTTGACATGGAATCGTCTACTTCATTATTTTGTAGCTGCTCAGATTCTAAAATGGGGTTATCATCAACATCACAGGTTAATTGTTTGATTCGTTCAACTAGAGAATTATCGGTTTTTGGCGTTTTCTTAGTGCGTGGTTCATAACGTATTAACGATCGTCGTAAAGTGTTTCGTTCAATTGTTTTTCGTATTGTAGAATCATCGTTTGTGTCACAGCTCGTTAATAATTGGGGTAATTTTGTACGTTTGGTTTCTTCAAATGCTCGTAATGATTCAGATGTTATTAAATATTGTTGACCAGATTCGGAATCAATTTTATCATTTGGTGTTAATGGATTTGCACATGGAAATAATTGTCGAACAGCAGAATTTGGCCGTAAGCTATTGTTGGATATAAATAAATGATTTCCTAATTTAAATGTTAACATCATTTCGGTGCCATCTGGTGATATTGAATTATTGCAATTATCAGTCTCGCTGGTTTTTTGATTATCCAAATTCTCTTCACCACTATTTTCAAGATGCATATGCTCCTCATGCTCATGATAGTCATCATCGTCGTCACTATTTCTTCTGTCATCATCTGAATCACAGAATCGAACAGATCGTTTGTTTGTGACTTCATCACTGTCTGCACTGAATGTAGTTTCAATCACCTGTAACAGAAAAAAATTCATAATTAATATCGATATTTTTTCACGTATGACAATAAAATATTTTAATAAAATATGAGATAATGTTACGATTTAATAAAATAGAATTAAATTATTTTAATAAGAGTTGATTAATTCGGCCAGATAATGATTCCGCTGAATAAATTTCAATTACACAGTTTTATAAATTTTTGAATTGTAGTGATAGTAGCAGAATGTTAGATAGATATTCTTGGGAGTAGAACCGTGAATACACTTTCATGTGATTGTGGGCATCCCTCTCAAACATATTCATTAGGTGTAAACTATTACACTACACCTGCCCATTTAAATTAATTTTTTTTTTCACATGGGGAATTAATCTCGAAACCCGTTCTCGTAATTGCGGTCTTTAATTATTACTTCTCTGATTTATTGATTAACAATATACAACCAAAATAATGACAAATATATTCATTGTTGCAAGCAGCACTACCCCGGTGGAAATTGTGCTTAAAGAATATTAATGAATATCAAATAATATCTAATCTAAGAATCTAAAGAATTTGTCATATTATTTCATAATTTCAAACAATTTGTCTTATTTTTATATCATGATTAGATAACTTGATATTTCAATTTCCATATTTTGCAACCAATTGGAGCTTTTTCAATCTTCTACTACTAATTAAAGAAAAACAAAATTTTAAAAATAGCATGAACTGTTCATTTTTTTTTTTTTTGAGATTGTTGTTCAAAGTAAATCATTTATAAATATATGGCTTTGTAGATAATTTTTTCCAAACAATTTCTTTTTGAGTTGATTTACAATCAAATGAAATAACCAGATATATTAAAAGAAAACTTAAAAATATAGTCGATCTATTGAAAAATGGCTACAAAACAGAAAGCTGCAGGCCAAATTTTATCAAAATACGACTTTCAATATACAATAGGTATTAAGAGCAATACACTTAATAGCTATTAAGAGCAATTAAAAAATCGTATTAAGAAAATTTTTAAGAACGTATTCAGAAAATATAAGAATGGCGTAAACTCAGTCATGTAACTGTCTTATACAAAGTTTATATCTGATCCCTCTAAGTGTATGGCTATTATGGCTTTTGCAAGCCGATCTTGGTAGCTCAGTTGGTTGTATCGTCAACTGTAATGTACGCAGTTAAACGGAGGCTGACTCAGCATATCGCAATATCTGACGAGATGAAAGAATCAGCTGGTTACGAGCTATAGACGAGCTATAGAAAAAATGGCCTACCTGTCAGACATTTGCCTCCTCACCACTACTAGAATGTTAGCATTGAAAATAAAATTGAAGAATAAAAGTGACAATGTCTCTAACTGACTAATGAATGAATCCTTAGACGTGGAGATTTAAGCATAATTTCGGTTGGCTTGATGGAAATACTCGATCATTATAAAATAAGATCAAAGCTTTTTGATATATACGGATTAAATACTGAATATTTCCAATTTCCCTAAATTTTACACGGATAGTATTTATTGTTATATTTCAAAGTATTACTTATATCAATATCTAATGTATATTTCTGAAAAACATACATATATAGTTATGTATGTATAAACAACGCCTAAGTTTAAATAATATCAGTATAAAGTTAAAGGGCATTATTTATTTAGTACAACGAATGTGGTTTTCAATTTTGTAATCTATGTTTACCAAAGTGATATTAAAATAAATAAATTACAGAAAATTTTAAATGAAATGTTTATTATTACGTTTCTTTGGATTTATATTTATTATTTTGTTTGATCTATAAAATCTACGTACTTACTTTATAAGTAACATACAATCCGGTCAGAAAAACATTATTTTGCAGTAGAACGTTAACATTTCAAATAGATCTATCTATCTAATATCTAAACGCGAGAAATTCTTGAAAATATATATTTACAGCTAGACAAATTAAAAAAAACAAATTTTTATAAATTTGCGTAACGATTATACTCAATAAATGAATTACAGTGCATCCGGGCCACAGTGACAACTTTATCCATAAAAATGCCAGGGGCCTAAGGTTTTAGTCTCGGCCCATCCATTCTGTTTTATAAGAAATTCTTTTTATTCATAAATTTTTTGACAATTTATTATTTTGTTATTATTTTTAACGAGGGTCGAGGGTTAAAAATTAGTATGAAATATCAAATACTATATAACATACCAAATATAACTAGAATAGGTGTCATCAGCATAAAAACATAAACCAGCGAAGTTCGCTCGTCCAGCTACAATATGCTAATAATCTACATTCTGCATATGCAGATAGATATATGAAAGCACAACTGAACATAATAATTAACAATGTTAATTGATTATACGTTGAAATATAGTTGACTATCATTGTTTGGAATATTTTTTATCATTAACATTCATAAAATTCTCTAAATATTAGTATTCCATAAGTTTTTCGCATGCTAAGAACAAGCTCTACCGCTACTATGTAAACTAGTGAAAAACTATTACTATGAATTTCGGACGTCTTAAAAATATTTCTAACGACATTAAATAAAACCAGTTTTGCATAAAATTTTGAAAAAAGATAATTTTAACGTTAAGTTGAAACAAAAATTTTAGAATCATTTACCGTTTGTGTAAGCTGTAATATAGCTCAATGTTGTCGACATTTAACACTTTAAGAGTAGGAATTCACACTTTTTAGTAGATATTTATTTTTTTATATAGAAAATAATTTGCAAACAACACATGATATATGTAAATAAACAAATAAGTTACGCTTTGAGGCTACATAGGATATAATACACCATATCGTTTACGAAAAAACAACAAACAAAGATGATACTTTATGACGAATATTTATTCTAATCCAGAAGTCAATTGTATTATCGGTAATAAGTGCAGATGAATAAGATTTGAAAGTTTGCATAGTAACGTTGTAGATAAAGTTTGCCACTTGTCAAGACATCGCGTTCTCACTCACTTAAAAAAACGCTATCTCCTATACGACACTAAGATTGAGTTTTACATTTTATCATAATCTGCCAATACTATATTTGAGGTGTCAAAGGGATTTAGAACCCGTGTGTCTTAAAGACATGTCTCTATTACATGTTCTTTATTCACGGATTATTCATTATCACCATGGACGATTCATACTGAGGAAGATTTCAATAAAGTCTTGATCTGCGTTAAAAGAAAAGGATGACATCCAAAAATTGATATATTTTACTTAAGAGATGACGTCATATAGTAGTAGGCTACTATTGCAAAAAATAAAACAAAAGAGTGACGATATATTACATAATGAACATACAGTCATCACCTGTGGTCTTTCTCTATTTTCAATTGATGATGTTTTCACATTTTCTGTTCCTGCTTGCTGCTGCTGCTGCTGTTTATTCCAAAGACGACCACCTTTTAAAATACCACTGATAGGTGAACCACTGCCTCCACTAGATGGTAGAATTGGTGTCCGTTGTGATGATGATAGTTGATGATGTTCAGCAGCAGCAGTAGTAGTAGTACCAACATTACTGCTACTAGAATCATCAACATAATGATGATGATGATCATTGTCTATGGTATTTGTTTGAGTTGTAACTTTATGGTCATTTTCATTATTGTCACCATCACTCTTTGTATTAGCATCATCACCACTACCACTGCTACTGCCAGCTCCGTCAGCTGCTTCGCGCATGATTCTTTGCTCTGTTACTGTTGTCATGGTAATTGTTTCCAGAATATATCGTTGAGGTGCAGCTGATTGTGAAATAATATCTAAAAATAAAAAAAAGTACCATATCAATACAATATACATACCTACATGATATTTATGTATAATTCAGTTCAGAAATATTCGACTCATACATCTAGACTAGAATGGTTCTTATTTGTCCCCGCATCCAAAGAGTATAATCTTAGTCTTAGAAGTAAATCATATAGCTCTATATTGAACATATGCAAAAACGTGTTTCGATTTAATAGATACCAGAGATTTTGACCGAGAAGAATACAAAAATATTTAATAATTTTATATTTTTTGTATTAAAAAAAAAAAAAAAATACAAAATTCAAAACGAAAATTCATGTAAAATTCTCCAAAAAACGATTATTGCCACCACATTATTCGTAAAAATCGAGAAAATCCGAAGAGTTGTTTATGTTTTTGGTCAGCTTGTCTAGCTTTAAGTACAAGAGTTTAAAATTTGACTAATTTGTACTATTCATCATTAATTTCATTATCAATCGCCTCCTGCGATTAAAATTATAATCATAAAAATCAGGAAACTAAAAATATAATATACATTAATTTATTTCGAAAACAGAGCATATCGCAGTTGCATAAACATACAGATTTCCATCTACTCGATGGATTGTATGCTACATTTAAATTATACACAAAGCGTTCACTACTAATAAATTATCGCAAATTTAAAATTATTGCCATTTAATTCTTTTTTTGTTTTAAAAAAGTACCAAAAGTAACAAACTACCAAACAAGTAAATGTTATCCAGAAAAATAATTAGGAAAATTAGAATTATTAAGTTATATATTTACTATAGTTAATTATTACAGATACTTGAGAGATGATCGAATTTTGGTCTCAGGCGTTACTAGAGTTTTTAATCAAAACATTAAAATATTCAGTAACGTTAAAATAAGAAATTTAATCAAAATATTAAAAAATTCATGTAATAAATATTTTTAAAATTTCGACTAATTTAAATTATTTTATGATTTTATAATCAAGTTGTTAAGATAAAAAAACAGTCACTGGGTATAAACAAATTGAAAAGATTGGTAAGGTCCATAGAAGTGTGTTAATGCGGTTTCCTTAGAAAAAAAACTTTAGAAAGCATTCTAATATAAACAATAGTTTGGAAAATAAAACATCAGAATTTAATGGATATTTTTAGAAAAATTATTCCATGACATATTCCAATTAAACTGTATGGTTTACAATATTACACTGTATGGTTTTTTTACATTTTAAACATTGCATCTACCATTATATTATATCCAACGAATAAGATAACCTAAATATTATAATAAATATGATTCATTCATGGCAAAACATTTCGATAGCTAGTTCTATACATTAAATAACTATTAACAAGTCGAAAGTTGAATGAATAATGATTTATTTTTTCTGTATTTGAGTGTACAATGTGATGAATATTTTCTATAACTTTTGACTGTTTACCATTTATAAACTTGTATTCGATCATATTCTTTGGAATAATGGTTTTCAGAATGAAAATGTGTGTCTACCTACACAACATGGTTTCTACTTTATTATAACGAAGACTTATAAAATGAAGAGCGTTAAAATAATATTTCGACCAGAGACGTTTTTATCTGTCTGAGAGATAGATAGTCCATGTGAAATGTTTGGTCGATTATCAAAATACTGATTATTTACTGATACCTTACACTTTTCATTTTCTGTAATTAATGTCATATTACGAAATAAAAACGAACGCGAAATTATTTTTTATTGAAGCTAAATCAGGACCTAAATGGACTTGAGAGTACAAAAATAAACTACCGAATTCGGCCAATGGAATTATGTTATCGGACCAATTTTTTATGTAAATTTGGAAAAAATAAACATTTAAAATTTTGATTTGATTTAAGATGAAAAAAGCTAAAACACGTTATTTTGTGAAATATGGTTAACTAGGATTTTATAATTTTATAATTTGGAAGAGCTAAATTCATGCAATATATGTTGTTTGAACTGGGCTTCATGACTAAATATAAAATAAGGAAATCATTTTCATCATAGTTTAATGTTTTTGGTTAAAATATAAACGAAATAATAAAAAAATTTGATTTAAATATAGACCTGAAAATATTTTTTCAGGCAACCTATAGGCGATATCTTTAATAAGGGATCCAAATGTGGGATTTATGGATTTACTCGAACGTGGCAGATTAACATATGGTAGATTCATTATATGTTGATCAATGTGCATTTCAATGACCAAGAAAGCATGACGTAAGGGAGCTGAGGGTTATAATCTTGCGTCAACTGATTGCTGGGGAAGGGGGGGGATTATAAATAAAAACGTCACCTGAATATTCTGGAGCACGGTCATTTTTTTTTCCTTTTTAAGAATTCAAATTTTCTCTTTTTGACGGCTAGAGGGTGACGTAAGGGAGTGGGAGGTTTCTGAAAGATGGTGGGAGGGTAAACATATTTAATTGCCATTTAATTAATCATTAATTTTTTTCCCATAGGACATCCACTAAACGTTTTTCCCCTTTTCTCCCTGGGTTTTGAAGAATCGAGTTATACTATCGGATACCCAAAAATTTTTTTGGATACAGTTTGTTTATATCGTTTCCAATATCCAGCAACTTAGAAATAATTGCACCGTCTATTGAATAAAATTACCATTTATTAGACTTATAGACAATCAAGTAGGTACGAAAATCGTTAATTTTACAATTAAAATGAAATTAAACGGGATAAAAACAAATATATATCATATTGTTTAAGAACAATCGATTCATAACCAAAATTATGTTAAAACCGGATAAGTAGTTTCGGAGTTCATTACGACCCAACATCGTGACTCGGGAGTTTTACATATTAAGATCGTTTTTTCTTGATAGTTGTAATTCTATTTCAACATCTTTCTTAGAGCCTAATAAAAATGGGATGCATTCTTAGAAAAATTTTAAAAATTAAAAAAAAAAA
This sequence comes from Chrysopa pallens, assembly GCA_020423425.1. Taxonomy (NCBI): domain Eukaryota; kingdom Metazoa; phylum Arthropoda; class Insecta; order Neuroptera; family Chrysopidae; genus Chrysopa; species Chrysopa pallens. Next base: position 19,717 of record JAEMTY010000394.1, read on the forward strand.
GATTAATACTTATTTAAAAATTTGGAAGATAATAAAAGGGCAATATAACTAAATAAAAAATGTGCTAACTTTCTAAAACTTTATCTAAACGGAAATTTTTCTAAGAATTCATTTTTTTCTTTATTATCTAGAGCATAAAGACTCATGAATAGAATTCAAGGAATGTTCATTTTCCTATATTATTTAGGAAATGCGGTAAACGAAGAAAGTATGTCAACAGACTAACGTAAAATGAATTTTCTATCAAGGAGTTTAGATCTTGTTTAAAACTTATATTTGTTCGTAATAAGCTCTTGTTTAAATCTGATTATCCGAAAATAGAATATACAAATTCACTCTGGGTAAAATTGTACAATACTCAAACTATTAACATGGAACATATTTTGTAAAAGAAAATTAAAACAATTTTCTTTTAAAGTAAGTACAGTAATAGGTTAACTTCATGCAGGTATTTAGTTTAGAAGTCAAGAAAATGTTATTCTAAAGAATCCAGAATTGATGATACTACTTTAATTTAGTTTATTTATTCATACATTTTGGTTTGAAACTGATACACCATATTTAGTCGCAAAAGACGACTTTAATGCATCCTTAAAGACTTTTGCCCAGTAAGCGTATAATGTTCTAAATGTGCTAAATTCTGATTAATATATTTTTTCATAATACGTGGAAAATAACGAAGTTATCTTATTAATAATTAATTTATAATTTTACTGCAGCTATAATGAAAAATTATTCTTCTTTAGGTTACTTTTGAGATTCAGTTTGCTTGTTTCAAAAGGGTATTTTATAAAAGTAAATAAAGCATAGAAGATAGATCGGTAATTGTTCCTGATCGGTAGACCATTGAAAGAAAACAATTTTTTTAATCGGTTAGCAAAGTTAGATGTTTTTATGGAATTAAGTCTCATAAGGCAGGCAAGTTTAACCATAAAAGTTTATTATTTGTTATATATAACTACGTTTTCTTTTATTATGGGTCATTCTCTTATTTATAGAATATTAAAGGAGGGGAATGAGGTGTATCATATAATTGTATACACATAATTTTTATTAAAATCAAACATTTAACGGAAGGTAGTAACCTCGAAAAGATCTCTTCTCTCTCGAATAATTCGTACTAGGCTCTGGGATTAACTTTTTAATCAATATTGTTTTAATTTAATTGTTGGTATATGGTTTAGTTTATGAAATAATAGTGTAAAAAACTTAAACTCCTTTTTAGAACTAAAACTTCAACTTGAAATTTCGTTTTTGAATTACCTTGGCTGACATACAAGCAGATTGCCAGGCAGATTGACAAAAATGAATTAATTAGTTGACTCTATAAACAGCTATATCAAAATTTCGTTTGTAACTTCATTATTTTTAAGCGTTACAAACTTTAAAATATATTAAATATATTCTTGTATTTAAGCCGAGTGCATAAATATCAATATGTGGATACATATGTTATAGTTGTAACGAACGCATTACGGGTAAAAAATTCGCAAAGTATTCGAATTCGTCTATTGCAAATTGACTTATTTTTTATTTGTTAAAACGTCTCTGTTTAACAGAAAATATAGTTTACGATAGTTTTTCTTTTAAAAGTTTTCGAATATTTTAAATTGGAAATTCTATACATATTTTACATTTTCCATCAGTTTACTAGATCAATTCAATAGTATTGTCTTTCATTTAAATACCTTCTAGGAAAGAAACCACGCACTATTTGTCAGAGAATTTCCTCAAACAGGAAAATAAATTATTGGTTTTGTACCAAAAATAAATTTTTGGAAATTTTTTTGATTCTTCCATCAGTCTATGATATATCTAAAATCAACATCGTTAGAAATTATATTCTATTTATATTGCCAAAATTTATTTACAAATGTTTAATTTCCATTCCATTTCAAAACATACTTGTTATCTATACGCAATTATGTTGTTAGTATTTAAATTCTGATAACGGAAAAGGATAGACGAAAACTTTATAGTTTTTTCGAAAACTGAAGCGAAAATTCTTCCAAGAAAAGTTTTTAAATTTTTTATTCGAAGTAATTTTCTAATTTAGAGCATTTCTCTGTTTACAGCCACGGACTTACCGTTACAAGACTACAGGTGACAGATTTTCGTAAAAATCCCGCGTTTGGTGTAAAGTACATAAATTGAAAGTTAATACTTCTAATGGTTGACGAGGCATGAAGTTATAAATACATACATTTTTGATTTTAATACAGTATACGACAAAACTTGGTTTACGTTAAGGCAGGCACGTAACCTCAAAAGAAATATGCGGAACCAAAGAATACACATGCCCATAGAAGCTCATAAATCCCATTTTTGTGTATTCAAAAAACTTTAGAATTTACCCTGACTACCCGTGACTATCGCTGTTCAATCTCGGTATTTAATGTTATAATAAATAAAGGACATCTTTTGAATGTCGGCAAATAATGGACATCTGTAATCTTTGATAAAACGAATGTAATAATGAATTATACAATTGACTATCTGTTATTTGCTATGTGTATGTATCTATACATGTGTGTTTTTCTTTTATCGACGGAATTCACACTTATAGATTTTTCATTATTACATGCATTTTATCAAAAATTACAGATGCGCATTACTTGCCGACATTCAACAGCTATAGCCATCTGTTAGCCCCTATTGGTAATCAAATTAAATACTCTAAATTTTTTAAACTAAATTTTTTTGAATACACAAAAATAGGACTTATGAACTTCTCGCGCAACATAGAAATGATATTTGCAAACTATTTTTATATAAATAGGAACATCATTTTAATTGAAAGAATAGTAATTGTTGAAATCAGACCTTTTTGATTGTGTGTTGAATAGACTGCCAAAAATTATTTTATTAACTTAAACTGTTTAAAATGTAATACTAATTTAGAATTTTTTGTTTCTATTTCATAAGCAAAGTAAATTTTTAACATCAACTTTGGGAACATCCTCAACTATATATTTTTATACAACCACACAGTGCGCGATATTATAGTAAATGTTAAGTAAATCTGCGTGGTATTACACGGGTGTGACTAGTAAATACAATTTAATAATCTAATTATTTTTCGATCTATTCCACTTTCTCACAATCCTCCATATAATCCTACATTAATTATTTATTATCCTCAATTTTTTACCCTAACAATTGAACAATTAATTTTTATTCCGTCTTAAGAGAAAATTCGCTAAGTTAACGTGGCTTCTTTAACATGATTATTTTTCTACAAATAGTTATTAAAGTTTTTTCAACAGATTCCACGAATTCACTCATTTTAAAAATTTCTCTCAAGGCTAAGTTCATAGTGAATATTAGTTCCAAGAAATTCTAATGTTAGTTGAAAATCATATTTATTCCTTTATATAGTAATAACGCTGTACTGTTGTGCTGGTTTCGATTCTTTTGTAGTAATGTTTTATAGACTGGTCGTTTTTACAAGCTATTATTTAGTTTCATTAAATCCCGATGTCTGTTAAAAATCAAATTTTGCAAGTTAAATTTGGCGTACTTCCCCTTTTCCGGTTGAGCTTAAATTGGGTATACATATTTAAGTCGGATGAGAATACCATATTATGACATGATATAATACAAAAATAATATGATAACGCTGAAAAACTTTTTTCTTCTTTATTTCATTGCACTTCCACCATTTGATATTAAATACGCCTTTAATTTTTATACTAAAAGTCCAAGAAAAAATCTTATTTAATAGTTATTTTACGTCTGAATACTATAAAAGCTTGTATTTCAAAAAATATTTTCTGAAATATATATAAGCTTTTATAGTATTAAAAGGTTTTTCAGCGTTACCATATTATTTTTATATTAAAGTATGCTATAATATTATATTGTCAACAGATTTACAGATGTATACCCAATTTCAGCTCAATCGGCAAACGGAAAGTGGATCAAATTCAACTTACAAAATTTGATTACAGTCAAACATCGGGACAGATGACAGATGATACAATTTTTAAGCTTTTAAGTGGGGATCCCACATGATCGAGTATAACACATATTTCTGTTTACTAATAGTTTATGTATGAATGTATAAAAATTGTGTACGTATAAAATATTCTATATAGGTATATTTTTAAATTTTTTTCATTATGCCAAGAGAAGATAAAAACAATTTGTATAGTTCGGGTGCCCATCATCATATTTCAAGTCATCGATAAATACACTTTTAAAAATTTCTATAAAGCTGAATTATCGATAGTGTAACAATTTTTTCTCTACGTAAAATCTGAAAAGTGGTTTTCATTTTCGAAGCTCGTAAAATTTTCGATTTCCTCTACAGGCTTGAAATTGACGGACATTTGCTTTTTTGTCCTAATGATCCTAAGATCATTTAAAAACAGATAAAAAAACCATTTTTATTGAATGATCTTCTGACTAAAATAACACAAAAACCGTAGTCTATCAATTTTAAATCTGTGGGGACATTAAAAATTTCATGGGCTTCGAAAAATAAAACGGCTCACTTTTCAGAATTTTGTGGAGGAAAAAGTTGTTATATAAATCATAACTAAGCCATATACCAATTTTTAGAAGTATATTTATCAATAATTTAATATGAATGTGCATCCACCCAGTCTTGTACATATATCAAATTGGTACTATAGGTATAAAGCTAGTGTATCTTTATGGCCTTATTTACAAAAATTGTAAAAAAATCTTAAGAGTATAGTCCATAGATAGTCTAATAACTTTGAGGAAGGTCATTATTGCGATAGTCAGGTTTTTAAACTACAGAGTCTGGCTAATTTTAAATTGTTTAACATTATTAATATAACATTATTGGTGCAATTGACGTAAAAATTTGAATTTTTATACCTAAAATAAACATTAGATACCCGGTTGTAAGGTTATGTTGAGGTGTTAAACAGAATTAAGTTTGTTTATCTATTTAAAACATTCACTGTAAACTGAAAAAATTATTAAATATTCTATATAATTAGCGTGAAACATTTAGTTCGTCGCGTTTTTTGTTTATATGAGTATACTTATTAACACTTTAATATTGAAATACACAAAATACGTCAATATAGACAATACACATTTTTTCATTTGGTTTTTCTTCGATCATTTATAGTTTAGAAAATGGATGAATGATCTTTGGTAGTCCATTTTTAAGTTGAGAATACGATTTTATAGGTTTGGCATGATCTATCTCGTTTTAAAAGCACGATGATGATATCCGAACGTGACGGTGTTCTCAAGCGTTTTGACGGATAAAGTAACGCAGTTTTTGAAAATTTGCAGTTCAATA
>JAEMTY010000395.1:0-25000 GCA_020423425.1 Chrysopa pallens
CCATAATATACGTTTATCAATTGATGTGCGATGTCATTTCTACCTCTGTAAAATTGATATAATGTGTTAATACAACAAAAGTTAGTAAAAATATCCATTGAATAATCCTACACAAAATGAAACAATTCGCTTGTATTCATAGTAATAATAATGATGAATATCGATAATAGGAGATTATCGGAAATTGTTAAAACCTTAGTTCAACCAATCATGTTAAAATTTTAAGAAATTTCAATGAGAAAATCCCAATAATGTATAGTGAATAAGATAAAAGTATGTTTTTATTGTATTAACGATTTTAAATCTTCCTAGATTTAAAATGAAACTCCTAGTACATTTTTTAACATATTTTGTTTGAAAAAATATTTTAAAATAATCAATTTAGTTAGTAAGTAATATTCTCCAAAATAAATTCGATAATCATGGAGGACTGTTCAAAACTTTGCTATTTTTTAATACTCTTTTTAGTAATTGGTAAGTAAACAATAATTTTGAGGCTAATAGATAAATAATAAATTTTCTAAATTTTTTAGGTGTTGAGAGTCTAAGAACTCCAAAAGTGCGTGTTCCCGAAGGAGTTATTGAAGGCTATTACAAAATTGCAAATAATGGTAAAACATTTGCCGCTTTTGAAGGTATACCGTATGCAAAAGCACCGGTTGGTAAACTTCGATTTGAGGTAAGTCTTTGTATACAATTATTAGTATATACGAATTGACTCGAATGCTCAGCTAATTGAATCTCCGTATATTTTCGGATGCGGGATTTTGAAGGACGGGAATATTCCAGGCTTCCGAGTGACTTCTTGCTAAAAAACTATGTGTGTGCACTTATGTACACGCGTTTGGTGTCTGAAAAAAAATTTTTAAAAAACAAAACTGCAAAGATCGAAGAAAAATGCTTATTAAAATTAATCAAAAAGGTTTTATTTCAGTAAAAATTGATATACAGTCAAAATAAACAATCATTAATTATCTTGTGAACGAGTTAAATATATTTTATAAATATTTAAAATATACTAAGCTATAGCCATAGGTTCTTCTAGTAATGAGTGAATAGGCATGTGAGTGACAAGTATATAAGTTAACTTAGTCATTAAAAGAAATATATATTATTAATTCTATTCTGTAGCCAACTTTATCATGTCGTTTTTATGGGATCGTGCGGGCGCGGTTCACAAATTCATTCTCATCCAAACGCGCCAAAAGAAGTGTAACTTCAAAAATATAATACTAATTTTGAATTTTAATAGGAACCACAACCGATAACTCCATGGAGAGGAACTTGGATAGCAAATCAAACGGTTAGATGCATTCAATTCAATCATTTTGGATATGAAACTTTGGGTATAAATTTTCAAAATAAATAATTTAAGGCTAAGAAAGAGCAAATTAAAGAATTTGAGAACAAATTTCTTATTTTCAGGCCAAGAGGATTGCTTGTACTTAAATATTTACACGCCTTCAAAAATAATTTGGACCGAGCCTTTAGATGTAATTGTATTTATTCATGGTGGAGCATTCATGTTTGGAGCTGGTCACGTTTGGGGTCCAGAAATATTGCTAGAAAATCGAGTAATATACATAACTATAAATTATAGATTGGGTCCTTTAGGATTTTTAAGCACCGAAGATAGTGTATGTCCGGGTAATAATGGTCTTAAAGACCAAGCAATTGCACTTAGATGGATCAAAGAAAATATAGCACATTTTGGTGGAAATCCCCTATCGATAACATTAGCAGGCCAATCTGCAGGAGGTGCCAGTGTTACTTACCATTACATGTCTCCATGGTCTCAAAATTTATTTAATCGTGGATTCGCAATAAGTGGATCTGCATTAAATCCTTGGGCGTTCTCGGAGAATAATCTAGAAAAAGCAAAAATTCTCGCCCATAGCGTTGGATGTTATGAAGAAACCACTGAAGAGCTAGTTCGTTGTTTAAAAACTAGACCAGCTCAAAATATTGTGTCGAATGTCCAGAAATTTTTGGGATATTTGTATAATCCATTTTCGCCATTTGGACCAACTATTGAAAAAGGTGGTAATAATCCATTTTTAGCTGAATCACCATATCAATTAATGAAAACCGGAAAAGTACAAGACATTCCTATCATATTTTCTGTAACACAAGCCGAAGGCTTATATCCTGCCACAGAGTTTATAAAGAATCAAAAATATTTACCAGAAATCAATATTAAATGGAGTAAATTGGCTCCACATCTTTTGGATTTTAACTTTACTGTATCAGAAAAAAAACACAGTGAAGTTGCACAAAACATAAAAAAATTTTATCTTAAGGACAGAGCAATTTCAAATGATACTTTTATACCATTCGTTAAGGTAAGAAATTAATTATTTAATTTTTTCTTTCCCCTTCGGGGTTTGGTTGAACAATGAACAAATATGTTGCAAAAATTATCACCGACTGAAAAAAAAAACTAATTAAACTATATATACTACTAACATCAGTTTATGTTAAATATTTGACTGAAATTCAAAAGAACGTATATTTTATATTTTTCAGATATTTTCAGACCGTTTATTTGTTGCAACAGTTGAAGAAACCGTTCGATTGTTCAGCAATGCCATAAAGTCACCAGTTTATTTCGAGTATTTTAATTATCGCAGTGAATTCAGTTTTTCTCAAAGAATCGGTAATACTGATGCTAATTTGGGCGTTAGTCATTGCGATGATACTTTGTATGTTTTACAATTTTTCAAACCATCACCAATAACGACAAAAATTTCTCAAAAAATGACTGAAATTATAACACATTTATGGTTAACCTTTGCCAAAACTGGGTAAATATTCTTTAAAAATTCTTTATGAAATTTGTGTAAAATGATATTGATAATTTATAGAACTTATTGGCATTAATTTTTCGCACCATAATTAACATCATAATGTTTATGGTTTGTCTAGACTCTTAGCAAATTTAAAGCAAAATCATTTTGTACAAATAAATATTTATTACCTACTGTTACTTAAATAATGATTTTTCCATAACTAATTTCAGTGTTCCGAGAATAGCTGGGGTGGATTTTAAACCTGTTAAGATTGAAAATGGAAATTTTAATTATTTAGATATTCAACATCCCAATAGGATGACAATGCGAACCATTAATTCGTTTTCAAATTATGATTTTTGGAATTCTTTGCCATTAAAAGAGAATAAAAATTTGTAATTGTAAGATATTTATATCCATCCACTTGAACCAATACATAATAATAAATTTTGGATAAAAATCTAATTGAGTTAGTTATTGTGAATCCATGTATAATTCTCTCATTTGCAGGTTTTGGAACTATACTCATTCGTATTTGAGCTGTATTTATCTTTGAGCTTTGCTAACACAGCAAATAAAACGGTAAAAATCGGTTATATTTTTTGGAATAAATTAGTTAATATTTTTGAAATTGAATTTCATTTAAATTTAAACTGTCAATGAACAATTTCAAATGGATTAATTTTATTGCCATTTAAATGAATTTTTAAATACAAGACGTATAATTGTCGATGACTTTAGTTTTACAACCGACAATTCGAGTAATCAAATTAAAGGGGTTTAACATATAGTCCCAATAGTGATACGTCCAATAGAGATAATATCCAAAGTTCCGTGAATCTAAATATATAATTTTCAGCTTCTATACAAAATGAGAAAAAAGAAAATAACAACTAATAGAGTTAAATAAATACGGTTTAGTATCAATGTTTGAGCTAATTTTAATGATTAGCATTCATTAAATAGTCTAAAAATGTGGTCCATACAGTTATAAATATATATAATTAATAATAATTATGTGAATGGCAAATATATGTGCTTATTACCTACCCACTTTTGCGCTGAAAATATAAATGATTTACCAAAAATATTCAAATCAAAAGTTTCATCTATATTTTATGTATTAAAAGTTCATGGATCGATTGGAGGCAATTTTGCTCATTCACAAACGTAAACTCAGTTTTCATATCTATATTTATCACCAAAATTTTATATTGCTATGTTTTTTCATTTTTGAGCTACCTTAATGACGGATAGACAAACGGAAATGGTCTAATTATGTGATTCTTTGGACTAATAAGGTTATTCTATTGTTACTTAAAATTTTGTTTTTGTGGTGAATAATTCCACCACTTCTTTGAGTGCTTCAAAACAGAACCATGCTTCAAAATATTTTCATTCATTTCGATGGTTACGACATACTACTTTATCAATGATTTATAACTATATGAATGGTGTATGATTTAATAGGAAATTTCTCCAAATTTATTAATTTAAATGAATAATTATTTATATTTGCAATTAAAAATAATTACTAATACAATTTCTTTAATCATTCTTAGAATTTTCAACCCAATAACTTCAGTTAAATGTCATTTTTTGTAATTATTTAATAATTTTTGTATGATATTTACTATACAATTTATATGCAAGCAATTGAACAAATAATTATATTTTCTAGAATGTGAAAGTTTTATTACAACTTTTAAACATTCGTATAGCATCAATCGATTAAGAAGTTCCTTCCATGTAGTATGCATGGTACGGATAATAATATACTCTCATAAATTTTATATGTCGAGTATAAAAAGGTAAATAAATAAATTATGGGATTCAGTAGAAATATTGTTATCTTAGAACAAACATCATGCTTAAGCATACAATTATGTGGTCTACAGTAATTCGTAAAAAAATAAAATTTTTCTTAAATGAATTTTGATAACAAACACAGTGTACAAGTTGATCTTTCCAAATGTTGATCTAGTGATGTATAGGTGAAACCAGCAGAGAAATTAATATGTAGATATTCTTAAAAAAGAACAAATGAAATTGTTAATTGTTTAGATAAACAGTGTTAATTGTTTAGATACTCGACATATAGTTGAGTATGAATATTTGAGTTTAATGATAAGCGATCATAAGTCACTAAATATGAAATCCATACAGTTATGAAAACATATATAATAATAATAATACGTATTGCAATTATATATATGTTGATTAGCTAAATTTTAACTGAAATTGTGGTGAAGCTAAACGGTTTATGAATAATGTTTCACCAACTCAAGTTTGTTTTAAAAAACAAACATTTTTTGTTTTTTTAAATTTCTTCAATCTTTTATCGTTTGTAAGTTGGCCATGGGTCCATTGGACCCAGTGAACCGATTTTGTTCATTTAACTTACTTCATTTTTTATAACTAGAATACGTCACCAAAATTTCAGATAGTAATCTCTTTTCGTTTTTGAATTATCTTGTTGACGAACAGGCGGACATGAATACTTATACAAAAATATTGTTTACGCGGTGAAGATTTTATAGCGTTACAAACTTTAAATTGAAACTAATATACTCTGACTTATTATATATATGTCGAGTATACTTAATATTGACATTTGAACGGATTTTAAAATTTTTTTCAAATAGCATATTCTAATTATCTTTATATTACAACATAAGTACATTAATGAATGTGCACTTAAGATACGGTAAAAATTTAACTTATTTCTTGGATAATTTTATACATATTTTATTTGTTATGATAACATACAAAAATTTATTATTATTTTGATAAAAACTACATTTTGTTACATTAATAAATGGTGGATACTTTTATTTAATGTCTTAATCATACATAGTATAAATTTTAAACAGAGGTACTGAAGAAAAAAACGAACTACTCAAAATATGAACGAAAATAATTCAATATTGATGCAATTTCATGAGTTACCTATTTGTATTTATAATTTGGTACGATAAAGAGAACACCAAAAATCTTCTATTGTTTATTAGGATTTAATATATTGAAAGTAATTTTTAATAACTGTAACACATCATTCTGTAATGAATGTATACTTAATATTACAAAATATATAAATATAAAACTTAATACCGTTTATCTTAAAGTTAATTTTGATATCTTTTACAAGTGATAATCGGTTACTGAGCAACAATGAAATGTTTTGGTGTCTCAGTGTCTTTTTTATTATTGGTCGTATTAACAATAACAGGTAATCGCCGAATATTATTATTATATGTCCTAGGTTAGCAAATTATTATTATTCCCGTTATCATATAACTTCAAATTTACCTTAAAGTCCCGACTAGACTTTATTATATTTAACCCGGTAACTTTTTTCCTCTAAAAAATTCTGGTAAATTTGAAGCACGATATTTCTTACGGATGGCGTCGGACTCGCAAATAATGTCTCCGTTATTCAATTTTATGTTAAATGTCAATAATAGCCATTTTAAGGTGGCCAGAAAAGTATCGGGTAAAGGGTTTTTTGTATTTGTTAATAAATTATCTTCCAATTAAAATAACAATACAACGAATATTCGTCAATTTTTGGCTTTTTTGCGAAAAAGAAACTTTCCCAATACCCATGAATGATAACATTTCAGTTTCGGTGAACCTATCGGTAATAGTTGATCTAGTTTTTCCTGTTTTTAGTTTATAAATAGGAAGAAAATGGACTTAAACACTAATTATGCTTTTACCATCAATGAATTTAAGTAGTGGAAAAAAAGCCGGGTGATAATTGAATCAAAAATAAACAAAAAACAATTGCCATATCTGAAATGTTTACAAAATATAAATTCCGATAATTTCTACAATATTTTACTGTCTAAAAGATTAGATAAAAAATTTTAATTTATTGTTAATTCATTTTTTTAAATTATTAATTTCACATACATTTGAAAAAAATAAAGTGAAGGTAACAACTAGCAATAGAAATCGTTTACCTACTCGATATATGGTAGGATCACAATGTTTGAATCACCTATGGCCTTTATAAAGTACTCTAAATATGCGGTTCATACGTTCAAAAAAGTTTGTTGTATAATAATAGCATTTGTATGAGTTTATTTACTAAATTTGTGCTGAAATTGTGGCGAATCTAAACGGTTTACGGCAAATATTTCATTTTTTGTTCTTGAAATTTGCTTCTATCTGTTATGGTTTCAACGTTGGAACTTGGACCCAATCGATCGATTTTACTCATTCTTAAACTTAAACTCACTTCAATAGGTCATCGAATTTAAGTGTGATCTCGCTCTTTATTTTTGAGTTATCCTGATGATGAATGGAAATAGAATAATTAACTGATTCTATTTTTTTTAAAGAAATTAATGCGTTAGTTCCACAAGTTACTATACCCAGTGGTACAGTTCGTGGTTACTATGATGTAGCAAGCAATGGAAAAAGATTTGCTGCGTTCGAAGGAATTCCATATGCAAGACCACCATTAGGAAAATATCGTTTTCGGGTAAATATTTAAAATAAGATTTTTGCAATTTGATGGTATTAAATTGAATATTTTGACAGGAACCTCAACCGTTAAAACCGTGGAAAGGAGTTTGGGTTGCAAATTTAACAGTACAATGTATACAATATGATCATTTTTTAGTCCACACAGAAGATCCAGTTTTTGGTAAGTTCTAAAATATTCAGAAAAATTTGGATTTATACAAAATGCATTCGATTTTTTTCTCATATTAGGGAATGAATCTCTGCCCAAAATGAGGGATTTATTTTAAAAATTAGTATATAATACATTCGTTTTTGAACATTTAATTTATCTATTTTTTTTTTAACTTTTAATTTTAGGTGAGGAAGATTGTCTGTATGTGAACGTTTACAGTCCACAAGTTAGTCAAACATCCTTATTGGATGTAATTGTATTTATCCATGGAGGTGCATTCATGTTTGGCACAGGATACACAAACATGCCTCATTATTTATTGGAAAACGACATTGTTTTTGTAACATTAAATTATCGACTAGGACCATTAGGATTTTTAAGTACAGAAGATGATGTAGTACCAGGGAATAATGGATTAAAAGATCAAAATGCTGCTTTAAAATGGGTTAGAGATAATATTCAATACTTTGGTGGCAATCCAGAATCGGTTACAATCATTGGACATTCTGCCGGAGGTGCGAGTGTCTCTTATCATTATTTATCACCAATGTCTGCTGGTTTATTTCACCGAGGGTATGCTGTAAGTGGAATTGCTTTAGCACCATGGGCTCAAACGGAAGGTAGTTTGGAGAAAGCCAAAAAACTAGCGGCAAGTGTTGGTTGTGATCACGTATCAAATCGAGATATGGTCGACTGTATGCGATATCGACCAGCTTATCAAATAGTCAGCAATATTAAATTATTCTTTGTAAGTCTTCCCTAAAATATTAGCCAAGTGAAATATTTACTCTCATTCTTTTTATTGTAGTATTATTTGTATAATCCATTTTCACCATTTGGCCCAGTAGTAGAAAAGGGAGGATTAAATCCTTTCTTATCTGAGGCACCTTACGATCTACTGCGCCAAGGCAAAGTTAACGATGCTCCGTTGATTGTATCTGTTACACAAGCTGAAGGTTTATATCCTGGTGGAGAATTTATGTCAAAACCTTCATATTTACCAGAAATTGAGCAACGATGGGAAGAGCTAGCGCCACATCTATTCGATTACAACTACACAGTTTCAAAAGTAGAGCATGCAAGTGTTGCGCAAAAAATTAAATCGTATTACTTAAAAAATCAACCTGTTTCTAAAGCAACGTTCAACGAATTGATTCAAGTAAAACATAAATTATTATTAAGATTTAACGAATGTATTTTATTAACCTTAAAATATGTTTTCTAGGCAATAGGCGATCGACTATTTGTTGTAGATCTTGAATTCGGTGCAAAATCTTTTGCCAAAGCAATGACTTCTCCTGTATATTTTATGTATTTCTCATATCGTGGAGAGCTAAGTAAATCAAGAATATTGACACGACTTGAAAATGATGATTTTGGTGTTTGTCACGGGGATGACTTAATGTATGTATTGAAATATAATTGGATGCCCGAATTAAAGACAGAAAATGATAAATTAGCAAGATCAATTCAAATCAATAGTTTGTTAACTTTTGCTAAAACAGGGTAAGCTATACTTTCTAAGCAGTACCAAACAATATTTTAAGCAACGTTTTATTTGATTTTTAGTGTACCTACTTTTGGAAACGTTCAACCGACGCCTGTATCTAAAACAAAAGGACCATTGGATTATTTACATTTTGAGTCTCCAACTCAAATATCTGTAAAAACATCTGTTTCACTTTCGCATCGACAATTTTGGAATGCTTTACCATTTAATGAAAATAAAGTTACTATTCAAGTTAAGGAAGAGCTGTAACATTTTTGAAAATGAAATTTTTTTAGGATTGATCATGTTTATTTTGTTTGTATTTAAAATATAAATTTTAAACAATTTACTATAAAAAATTATTTTCTGTTTTTCGTCCTTATTAAATCAATCTCCAGACTGTAACTCGAAGACTAATGATTAAAAAAATATATATAATAAGGTATACAGAGTTATACTAAATGATGGCTTAGAAACTTTATGTTTGATTAATTTTGGATGTCAAGAAAAAAGTTCCATTTGGAGTTTATACAAACCGGCGTTTGATGATTTCCATAATTAAATTTAACCTTAAAATGACCTTTAGGTTCAATTTCACCTAAGGTATTGTATACATTTTTTAACGTAAAATTTTGTACTTGATGGATTTTCGATTATGAACAAGTGAAGTTTGCGTTTCTTAATGAATAAATTATGAGCTGAACTCAATAAAAAATAAAACTTTCGATTTTCCTGTGGGGAAATGATGCTTACATTGTTCGGAAAAGGTTGAAAAATTCGTATCTGGGGTTTTTGTGATCTCAAAGTATGAATTTAGAAGTAAAACTAGAATAAAATATCTAGATTGTGATATAAAATCAGTTTTATCGTTGGACATTTAGTGCATTAATTGGCTAAAATAAAATGAATTCATAATATTTTGTCATTTTATAAACTTTACGCTTTTGTGATACTATAAAAAACCTTGATGGCCGTATTTCCGAAGATATTTTATGCTAATTTTTAATCCTAAATTCGTAATCAGAATTAAAAATTAAATATGAATTTTTCATTCATATTTAAAATTGCAGAATGTCTGAAAAATGAATTAGAAATTGTTCTAGATAGCCATTTAGTATGCAAAATGTACGAGAATCTTTACCATTATCAAAATTTCTTTACAAATAAAGTTAAAATAAATAAAAATTAGAATAAGTAATCATTATTATTTATGATTTTGATGTAATAAGTTGAACTCTGCCATTATGATAAATTATTTATCTCATTCTATGGTTAAATTGAATACAAAGATTATATTGAGTAGAAATAGCTCAAATTTAACAATGATCAATTTTTGTTATATTTTAATTTTAGGAATATTCAAAATAATCATTGTATCAGGTGCGTATCTCTTCTATTTTTAAAATTATTTAGTTTTATCCAAATTATTAGCCAAAATATTTTTAAAAGCAAACGTTTTTTACTTATTGCAAGATTTCCAATATTTCGATCTTTTACGTCAAGTGCTACGTTCAAAAAAAGACAATTTTGCAATATTAAATTGATTCATTCTTGAAACGTATTTATAAATATATATAATGCGAAGCAGCTTTTGGAAGATATTTTCAACTGACAAAAATCGTTCAGAACTATTGATTTTTAACTTAAAATTAGATTAAAATCTATGTTTGATTTGAAATCAACTTGAAATTCAAAAAAATTTTTTAAGGACAACAAACTCCTGGACTATATCCTCAAGTTACAATTCCTAGCGGAACAATTCGTGGATATTATGATACGGCAACAAATGGAAAACAATTTGCAGCCTTTGAAGGAATTCCGTATGCAAGTCCTCCATTAGGAAAAAATCGGTTTAGAGTTCGTATTATAATTATCTAATAAATTTTTTTGGAAGTAATATGCAAAATTTCTTTCAGGAACCACAGCCAGTCAAACCGTGGACGGGTATCTGGATTGCTAATCACACTGTAAAATGCCTACAATATGATCATTTATTGCTCCACACGGAAAATCCTGTGCATGGTAAGTCGTAAATACGAATTAAGCAGATGCATATTTTTTCTGTAGGTGAAGTTAACTTTCAATTTTAGGTGAAGAAAATTGTCTTTATCTCAATGTCTACACTCCACAAGTATATCAAAAGGCGCAATTCGACGTTATAGTTTTCATTCACGGCGGTTGTTTCCAATTTCGAACATCATATACGAACAGACCTCATTTTTTACTCGAAAATAATATTGTTTTTGTAACATTTAATTATCGATTGGGTCCATTAGGATTCTTAAGCACAGAAGATGATGTAGTACCAGGGAATAATGGACTAAAAGATCAAAATGCTGCTTTAAAATGGGTTAGAGATAATATTCAATACTTTGGTGGCAATCCAAACTCTGTCACAATCACTGGGCATTCAGCGGGAGGAGTTAGTGTTTCTTATCATTACTTGTCTCCAATGTCAGCAGGTTTGTTTCATCGAGGAATTGCAAAAAGTGGAATTGCTTTAATGCCATGGGCTCAAACTGAAGGTAGTTTGGAAAAAGCTAAAAAATTAGCAGCAAGTGTTGGATGTAATGCCGAATCTACTCGGGATATGATTGAGTGTATGCGATATCGACCGGGATATCAAATTGTGGAAAACGTTAAACATTTCTTGGTAACAAATATTTTTTTTTCTTGGTTCAAATTCTTTAATCAGAGTTTTTTATTTATTATAGTATTACTTGTATAATCCATTTACTCCTTTTGGACCTGTAGTTGAAAAAAGTGGATGCAATCCATTTATATCCGAGAATCCAATTGATATTCTTCTGAAAGGGAAAGTTAACGATGTACCATTAATTATATCAGCAGTCCAAGACGAAGGATTATATCCTGGAGCGGAATTTGTTTCGGATCCAGCTTACTTACCAGAAATTGAACAACGTTGGGAAGAATTATCTCCATATTTATTTGACTATAATTATACAGTTCCAAAATCACAACATGGTACAATTGCCAAAAAAATTAAATCATATTACTTAAAAAATCAACCAATTTCTAAGGCCACTTTTAATCAATTAGTTCAAGTAAGTTAATAAATGATTTAATAGCAAGAAAATTTTTTAATAAATTATTTTTCAGGCCATAGGTGATCGATTGTTTGTTGTCCCTTTGGAATTAGGAGCAAAATTATTTGCTAAAGCATTAAATTCTCCTGTTTATTTCGTATATTTTACATACCGTGGTGCAAATAGCAATTCCATACTATTGAGTCGATCTCAAGAAAATTTAGGAGTATGCCATAGTGACGATTTAATTTATGTACTAAACTATGTTTATTTCCGAGAGTTAGTAAATGATGATAAATTGATGAAATCGCTAATTATTAAAAATTGGTTAACATTCGCTAAAACTGGGTAATATAGCATTAAATTTAACTAACGGTACTTATGTTCAAATTTTGATTTTGTTTTTCTTTACAGCGTTCCTATATATGGAAATATTCAACCAAATCGAGTTGTACCGTCGAAAAATTTGTTGGATTATGTTCATATTGAATCTCCAAAAAAAATTAGTACAAAAACTGCTGAAACTCTTTCACATAAACAATTTTGGTATTCTTTACCATTTGAAGAGAATGAAAAATGTATTCCAAAAAAAGATGAATTATGATTTTAAAATTTATTTTTAATTTTATTTAAACCACATTGAAAGCCATCATAATTGGCATATTTGAAGAGTATTTGCTAGTTTAGACATTTTTTCTACCTATACCATGTTTAAAAAAATATGCGGGGCGTTCAACGATCCAAAACAAATGATTGCTCGTTTGGAAGCTTATTCAGTTTAATACTTAATAATATAACTTTTATAACTTTAATAAAATTAATTTTAATAAAATCTTTGAATTTTTTCGACTATGTACCAATTACAAAAAAAAAAAAAAATTAACCTATCGGTTTCCTCAATAAAATTTAATTCAATACGAAAATTTAAATAAAATTAAATTTTTTTCATTTGTTTGCACATATAAGCAATTTATTGAAATTTTTGTAATGCAAGTGGCCTACATCAAAATAAAAAACATACATTTTACCATGCGAAGAAAATAATCAGCCATGCCATCGAAAGAAACGGGAAGATAGATCAATTTTACATGGAATCGCCGTATTTTAAAATACTGGTCAAATCTACAAACGGCTTTTTGTGTTAGGTTCAGTAATGCATTTTAAACAATAATTGTTACCTTAAAATTAATGGAAAATGCATAAAATATATCGAAAAAAATTTTTTTTTATTTGTAAACAAATTATTTTATGAAAATTTGTAGGGCAGGATTTTTGGCTACGATAAAAACGTTTTCAATTATCTCAAAAATAGCAAAAAAAATATTCATTTTTGTATGCACTTTTAATTAAATATTTCAAAACACTTTAAAACAACAAAAAATTAAAATACATGATGTTTCAGGAGGAATAATAAATTTTTTAGGAGAATATGGAATTTTTATTTTTTAGTACTTTTTTGACAATCGATAAATATGCCCATAGAACACCATGTACCAATCATGAAATCAAATTTCATTGACCACACTTGTTGAATTTTTGTAAAGCAAATTTAATCGTTCTCATCTATGTAGTAAATATAAATTGGACACAACTCCCTCACATATTTTCTATTCCTCATGAAACACTCTGTATAGTAATTTGGAAAGCATCCCGCCTAATATGTTGGTAAAATATGTTGGTAAGTTGGTTTCATATGTGTATATAAAAACGACGATCACATTAATTTAATTTGTGATGTAAAAAATTAATATCGAAGGACAAATGAAAACAAATCTACAAAAAAACACAACAAATTTTCTTAAACATTTATGCACATGATTTTGTATGGATAAAGATATTAAAATACAATTTAAAGTCTATGATTTTATGACTAATTTGCATAAATAAATAACATGCATGCCATATCATTCATACAATGCATGCGTAAAACAACAATAAAATCATTGAGTGTTTATCAAATATTTAACGAAATTATTATAATTAAAAGTTTTGTTAAATAAATGTATATTGATTAATTATGTTATATAAATTATTTTATAAAAATACTGATTGGTGAAAAAAACAGAATATCATTTATAGGCGATTAGAAGGTGGCATTTTAAGCAATTCCATATATTATAAGTTTCTGATTCGGAGCGGAGATTCTGATCAGTTCCTTCAATTACTCATATTTTTCAAACCTCATCAGAAAATTACGGAAAATATTTTTTGTCTTGGATTCTAATAATCTCATGTTTTAAGGATACTTTGGCCAATGAGATTTAAAAAATAACATCCATTTAACGATTGGATGCGTGGTTTTTTGAGGTTTACATAATGGAAAAATTTCAAGCGATATTTCGAGAACTAATAACCCAGTCTTTATTTTTGGTTTTCCAATATCCCGAGAAAACTTAAAACTAGCACACTTTTTGATAAAATGCAGGTGAAAATGATTCAATGCCTGGGCTATTTAGTGTTATCATTAAAAAAAATGTAGCGTTTTATAAGTTTTCTTCAAATTTTCATAATAATAAATCTCAAATATGAAATTATTCCACTCACATGTGGCATGTTGAAGATTTTAATACAAGTATTTGATTTAGTTATTCCTCCAATAATCATACCAAAAGGAATAGAGATCTCTAATTCAAAATTCGTAAGGGCTAAATTTTTATCTGTTTTTGACATTATCTATATGCCAAAATTTTAGGTGTATCATTTCGCAAAATTTTCTTATACTACCCTAAAATGATTGCTGAAAACTTTTTCTTAGTAAAAATGGCTCGATTTATCTAATTACAATGACATCCGGTAGATGTAAAGGTAGTATTGACAAAAAGGATTAAATTGTGATATACATAATTTATAAATGGAATTTTTTTGCCAAATGAAAAATTCACGTGTACACTAGACAAGGTAAAATTTTGCTATTATTTAATTAATTATAATCCGTTATCATTTAATTATGACAAATTTATAGTTAGTTCTATGTACTAAAAAATTTTCGTCAATTTGAACTTTAAATAAGTGGTTGAACGTTTGATACACAGTTGCTGTCTGCGAGTATTGCCTATTGTTTACTTTATCAAAACACGTTAATCAGTTTCCAAAAAAAAAAAAATAAAAAATTTGTTCAACAATGAGTGTGGAATTAAAATACAAAGTTATAAATCAGTTAACAAAAGTGGAGACGTTGGAATTCATTAATTCATTTGATTGTATTCTATTCGATATGGATGGTAATTATTACGTAAATTCTTTACTCAATTTTGGATCATTTTGGAATTTCTAAGCAGAGTGTGGTTCGCTTGACGTATTTAAGAATAAAACTAACGATTTAAATAATTTAGGTAGATACAAAAACGAGAAAGTCTATCAGGTGGAGCAAGAATTGAGTTTCAACTTAAATCCTTTGGTGATCGTTTGCTCAGATAATTTTAATTATAAAAATCAACAAAGTATATTAGGCATAAATTTACTTTGAAAGTATATCGTATTTGACGAATAAAAAGGATTCTATGACTTTTAACGGTAAAGTGGATATTTTTGAAGATATGAATTATTAAAAAATCGGATTCTGTTACTTTTGACCCAGTAAAAATATATAGAGAAAAATAATAAAATATAATTAAAAAATGGGTTCGTTTATTTATGTACGCGCGTCAGAATTTATACTTCTTTGGCATCAAAATTTGGCATTAAAAACAATTTTTAATTGCATGCAAATAATAAAATAATAAAATGTATTGGAGAAGGATAGTCAACACAGTCAATAAAGCTCAGTTTAAATTTGAAAAATTAAATAAATAAATAAATATTGTGTTACATTAAGTGTAACATAAATCATACCAAAAGCTTCAACCTGTGAATTTTGTGTGACGGTAATTTCAAAAATATTTTATATACAATAGTAAATATCTTATAATATATTATTATAATATATTTTAGGTTATTATAATATATTATTAAAAAACAGGTATAAAAATGAAATTTTTTAAATCCCTTTTACCCCTTAAGGATACGACAATATATTTAGAATCATTTTCCGCAATCAAAATCATATGACAAAATTTCACCTATACAGCCTTTAAAAGATTGCTGAAAACCGCAAATGTCTATGTGCTTGTAGAGCTTGGCTTACAGTGTTTCAGTAAAAATGCTAGGCTTGTATTATGTATTTGTATGTATTTGTGAAAAAAAAATCTTTAATTACAATGCCATCCAGTATATTTGAAGGTAATATTGACTAAAAATTATGGGGACATCCATAATAAATAAATGGAATTATTTTACGAATGACTCACGTGTCCACTAAAAGAAGTAAAAATATTTGTTATTTGTTATTATTCTATTTATAAGAATCCGTTATCATTTACTTATGACAAATTTGTAATTAGTTTTTTTAGTATATATTTCAACGAATTAAATGGATTTATTCGAAAATGCATTCAATCGTCAGGTTGAATTTTTAATTCGTTGTTGACACACAGTTTCTGTCTACGAGTATTATTGTTTGTTTTATTAAAATACGTGAATCAGTTTACAAAAGAAAAACAACAATGGGTGCGGAATTAAAGTATAACGTTATTAATCAGTTAACGAAAGTGAAAGCTGTTGAATTCTTTAATTCCTTTGATTGCTTCCTATTTGATATGGATGGTAATTAATAAATTCTTTAATTAATTCATAATTACATAATCTTTAAGTGTCCACACACAGAGTGACTAGCTTATAATGTTTATTACCGACGTATTTCGGAGTAAAATAAACGTAATAAACGAAGAAGTTTACCAAGCAGTGCAATATTTGATATCTAGTGTTTAGGCCTCTGACAATTAACACAAAGATCAGTCTAAATCTACAATAATTATATAAAGAGGAAAAATTTACATTTTTGTATGTATGTATCATATGTAACGAATAAACTTAAAAACTACTGGACCGGTTTGAAAAACACTTTCACCGTCGGAAAGCTACTCTATATCCGGGTAACATAGGCTACTTTTTAAACCTGTATTCCCACGGGAAGGGGAACTTCATGGGTGAAACCGCGTGACGGTCGCTAATTTGGCATAAATTTACTCCATCATATTCGGTTTGTTTATTCCTCAGATACTCAGATACGGAATATCATAAAAATTTAACATAAATAACATATCTCTCTTCAATTATGATTTAAAATTAAAATGATTTGTGTGAGACTGACCGGCGATCTGTTAACCTCAGTAATTCGAATGCGCATAACTCCAAAACTACAGACCGAATATTTATTTGGGGCAAACAATAAGTGGAAATGTTGGTGATCCCATTTTAGAAACGTCTAGCCTATCCGTTATCGAGATAGAGCACTCGAAAGTGAATTTTTCTCACCTAAAGGCCGATATAAAATTACTTAAGTAATTTAAAATGTTATTATTATGAACAATGATTCATTTTGTGTGCGATTGTCAGATTCTACAGCTTAAAATTTTTAACAACTTCTGCGGTTTTAACACATTGTATTATATTTACAAAGCAAAAATTACATTTTCACATCTAGACGGTATTTAATTGAAAGATAAATAGAAGAAATGAACACATAAAATATCTTTCGGGAATCGAACTCGGGACGTTCCAGTTACTAGTCAAGTCAATCGCTCAAGCTATTTTGGATATATTGCAAAACCAATATTTTTAATAAAATCGCAACAGAAATAAAGTTAGCTAACTGCAACAGAAAATTGTATGTGATTAAAATGTAGACAATGTATTTTTTTAAGGAAGTACGAGCACCAAGGCAACTTTTGATAAAAGGCTTGATTTTTTTTTTAATACAAAGTTTAAATATGTCTAAACAAATTCCAAAAATTTGAAGGAGATTGCCCGATCATTTAAATAAATAATTAACTTTAAAGTTGAGCAATTTAACATTGGTCTTATGGGGTAACCTTCAAACATTGATACATTTTTGTATTTTTCTCGTAAAACTGTCGGTGAATATTTTTAAAAAACTTATGGATGAAAGTAAATATATTAGTGATAAATTTAATTCAAAAACATTTACACTTGCCCGACTAATTAAAGTGTATTAATTAAAAGAAAAATATATGCCGCCACTAGCCAATGTTAAATGTATATCTATATATTGAAAAAAATCATATGGTTACTGCGTTCCCCTTACCGCGCTAGAGTCGATACCTATCCCCACACCGCCTGGCGCTCGTACTACCTTAAGTCATATCCAAATTGCTGTGAATCCAAATTCAGTGAAGGCGTTTCAGACATAGCTATTGAAGTAAACATGTTATTCATAGATACAACACGAGGAAGTTCTGATTCATTGGTTGTGTATTCATTTTTAGGATCATTTTACGATGACGATTGTTTACCATTGTAATGCATGTTGTTTTGTAATATCTATATTAAGATGTCCTATCTATAATTTGAACTTGTTGTTATACATTTTTGCTCAAGGACAAGGCTACTAGAGTCTGAACATAACATTATCCTTGAATACAAATTTATATAAACAATAATACTTAAAGTCCAAATTATCGATAACTACTTATGCAACGCAGTTATTTTTATACTCGACATATATTAGAGTATATGAATTTTAGTCTAAAGTTTGTATCGCTAGAAAATATTGAAGACAAAATTTTGGTATAGTTGTTCATAGAATCACCTAATTAGTCCATTCCGGCATGTCCGACCGTTCGTCCGTCCGCCCCTTATCATGATAACTCTACGAAAAGAGATAGTGAGTTTAAATTTTGATGACGTAAAAAGTGAGTTTAAGATCGTGAATGAACAAAAGCGGCTTATTGGATCCATGACTCAATTTTTTAAACTATAAAAGAGAGAAGAAGATTGATAAATGATAGAATTCAAATACGAAAAATGTTTATTTCTTTGAAACAAAACAACTTTTATTTGAAACATTTTAACAAAAATTGTTTTATAGATTAGTCATAATTCCAGCTGTAAATCAGCATATATATTTATATTACAAATTATTATTATTGTACGTATTTATAACTGTATAGACTGCATATTTAAGCTATTTTATTAATGCGAATCATTAAAAATAATTCAAAAATTGATACTGAGCCTTATGTCGGATATCAAAACAATTAACTCTGTAAGGCGTTAACTTCACTTGCGCCTACTCATTTTACAATTGTTTCATTGGCGCCGTGCTAAGTTATATTATATTTTTGAAAATTTCTAGGAGTAATATTTTTATGCAGTAACTTAATACATGGTGCAGATACTGCAATTAATGGTTTACGAGCAATAGGAAAAAAAATTCATTTTGTTACGAATAATTCAGCATACTGTCCGGCAGATTTGGCAGAAAGGTTTACCCAAAATGGAATTATAAGTTGCGAACCAGAATTCATAAACACTTCAAAAGTGATTGGAGCATACTTAAAACGAATTAATTTCAATAAAAAATTATTTGTGGTTGGATCACCGAAATCAATTGAATATTTTGAATCATTAGGACATGAAGTTTATTTAAAGGTATAGAAAGCAAAAGTATTTGTTTAAAATAACTGAAAATGGGTAGAATTTGCGAAGTTTTGCGAATGACGCTGTATCGATTTGGTTTCGTTTTTAATCTGTTCTAGAAGTCCACAGATTATCCAAAATAAATTAAATTGCATTTTCCATTTTAATTGTATCTAATCACGATATAAATTTGAAACTGGTAGATCAAATATGGAAAACAGCAAATTTTCATCGAAAGTTACTATTCATACCAAAAATTATTAAATTTGCCACTCGAGTGTTTTCGAGGTTGCTGATTGTATTTTAAAATTAAAATCTGCCAATTTGAATATTTCAATTTTCGTATTGGAATCGTAATCAACGACAATCAAAATCTTCGGGTTGTAAATTTGGCACATTTTGGAGTATTTTTTGGTATTTTAAATTTGTTAATTATATATTCTTATTTATTAAAATGGCGAGTTAGTTAATAAAAAATAAAAACAAAAGAACACAGCTCGATAGAGCAGCATATTCAGACCTTAAAGACTTGATTGACATGGCAGCCTTATCAAGCAGAAATATTTGTATTGTAATTTTGATATAAACAATATTCTATTGCTGGTAAGCAAATTGCCTAAAAATATAACCGATTTTTTTTCTAGGGAAATGAAGTATTAGAATCATTTTCGGATTTACACAAAATTATGGATGAATTATACAACACAGATGTGGGAGCAGTTATTGTGGATTTAGACATAAATATTAATTATGCAAAATTATGTCGAACTCAATTATTGCTATCTAATCCAGATATATTATTTTTATTTGGATCAGCCGATGCTAAAATTCCCGTTGCTAAAAATGTAGCATATTTAGGTGTGTACATTGAGAAAAATCTTCGAATCGAAGTTTATGATTTAGAAAATGGGAAATTAATTAAGATAATTATTTTTAGGATTTAATCATTTTTTGGAAATAATAAAAAAAGCTACAGGGCGTGAACCAATTAATTTCGCAAAACCTTCGTCTGAAATGAATTCGTATGTTAAGAACACTGTAAAAGAATTTCGACCAGAGCGTACGCTCTTCATTGGTGATTCGTAAGTGAAGATAATATCGTTTTTTTACTATACCTAGATCGCTTCACATTATAATTAAGAGCCGTTTGGTAAAAATCTTATGTTTTCTAATAAATTTATGTCGAAATTAGAGTCTCTTAACTGAAAATTGGCTTAAGTAGTCGAATTTATTTCAACTTAAGTTGAGAAGTTTTTAAGATTTCTAATATTTCAATTCGAAATATCGATATTCATATCCAATTTTAAGCGTTTCCTAAAAAAGTTATATACACAAATTTTTTTTTGTCAAAATATTATTAAAAATTGTCGAAATCTTCGGCTTTTCGAAAATCAGCTAATGATAACATGGTGGAAGTATAGAAAGTAATGTGTATTTCAGCTAGATACTTTTAGAATTGAAATTTTTTGGCTAGTGTATAAATTATTATAATATATTGAATCGTTGTTAGCGATCTACGTTTGGTACAGAGATCTGTTGTTTTAAAACTAATATTAAACAATCCTGAATCATTTTAAGATTGGATACCGATATGTTAACGGCTGCACAATGTGGATTTACAAAATTATTGGTACTGTCTGGAGCAACAGCAAAAGAAGATATCGAAAAAATGAAAAACTTAGAATGTTTTCCAGATTATGTGGCGAACAGTTTAGATGATATATCTGATTTACTACTTAAAGTAAATAGTTACTAAATTTTTTATATTTTGTTTGTAGTTGTATTAATAAATTTTAATTTTTTACAATAAATAATTGATAAGCAAAATGTTTTTTTTTTCAAGTCTAATAATTTGAAACGAATGTTCGAAGCAAATTTTATATATTTTTCATGTCTTACTCGATTTTATGAAACCATTGTATACATAATACATATTTTTATGCAAAATAAATAATCAAACCGTTTAAGAATTTGGTTTGTTTCCCTACTAAGGAAATTTTGTTGGGATTATAGATGTCACTAGCAGTGTTTTATGTTTATACTAATCATCTGTGCTTTTTTACTTGTCGCAATGATTCGACGCGATTAAGGTGCGCGTAACTCGCACAGCTCCTGCCTGGGCCGCGCTAGTTGCTCCATCTTGAGTAGAAAATAGCTTGTGGACAGTGAGAGTGTATAATTGTGGAACTTAAATCCGATGTTTATAGTGTAAAGTGTTAAAAATTATTTTCAAGAAATGTCTTCGAATAATCAAAAGTTGTCGACCACGCAACGTATGATACAAGGTAAAGCACTATAATCAATCCATCGGACTCGAATTGCATGTTGTTTCGCTGATTTGTGTGTAGTGAATCGCGCATTTTTGGTACACTACACGGGGATTGATTTTCCAGGCGCCATGACTATCGATTTCACACACAAAATTATGACAATTTTCATCTAAATATTCAAATTATTTTTCATTTTTCCCCATATACATTGTCATTCATTGAATCAACGAATATTACCTTATGAAACATCTGCTACAAATTCACAATCCGGTTCATTTCAAACGAGTTTCAAAAATTTCAAAATCCATACTAGTTCAAACGTGTTAAATAATTAAAAAATACTTGTTAAAATAAATCCACATGTGAAATTATTTTCGAATTTCTTCAAAAAATTCAACAACATTTATATTAAATTCAAATTTCAAGGTTGTCATTTAGATATTCTACTTGAAATTGTCATTTCGAAATTGAATTAGACCTCAATATCAAATGTCAATTTTTCATTTCATGAATTAAAAGTATGATAATAAATAAAATAATTTTTAAAAAAGGTTACGGATTTGATGAAAGTGCTGAAATAATTTGAGGAGCCCTGCGTATAAAAGATCTGACCTAGTTTATATATTTTGTCAACAATGCGCCCAAGAAACGTAAGCCTATACTGAATTGTTTGCAAATAATTAAGATGTTTGCTTTCCAATATTTTTCAAATTATTCAAATAATTTTTTGAAAAAAAAAAAGAAGAATTTCTATTTTTTTTTGAGGTTATGTCATCTTTGAATAAATAAATGTCAATAAATTTATTTTATTGAAGTGTCAGTTTAATGACAATTCATTTAATTAATAATCTGATTTGTTTCATTTTTCTGGGAAAACTGTTATATCTTCTTGAATTTGTCATCTCTATTATATCGCACCGCTATTAGGAACGTTTTATGCCTTAAAATTTTTTTATTGTTCAAGATGTACTGATTGTAATCGAGCGATTGACTTCTTTGTTTCTTGAAAGCTTACTTCATGAAAAATAACAAAATACACAACTCGTGTTCAAAATTGCTCTTTTGGGTTAACCGAAAATTGAGATGGAGTCGATTTAATTAACCTGTAGCTATAAATATGCATTTTCTTCACATCATATAATTTAGGTTCCCAGTTGAGCAAGGCTAACGTTTCGTTGCGATCAATTTTTCAATAAAGGGACAGTATCTTGAAATAATATCGCTAATATCCTGCAAAAAGTAATGCATTCATCCAATGAAGTAACTTAACAAATGTTAATATTTACTGTTATTTTTTGGTGAAAGTTCGTTTTGGATAATTGAGAATGCTTTCGAATTTTTAGAGCTATCGTTTCTTTTATGATTGATTAATTATTCAAAGTTTTTCCAATTTTTTCTTTTTATATTATAGTGTGTTTAATCGAGGTGTTTATTTTGGTCCAAAAAACGAAAAATTATTAAGGTCAATTTAGTGTTTATGTCAATTGATCGGTTGTTTATGTTCATTTGTGTTAATTTTGTTCTGGGTAACCAATAAAAATAGATTCTGGATTAATTTAGTGTCTATGAGCAATTTGTTAACTTGTTAACTAGTTGCATATTTAGATGGTTATTCGTTCAATGTTTTTATTTTTGTCCTCCCAAATCCAAAAAATTAATTATAATCTATCAAATTTAATGATTGTGGCTGAAAAAACTTAGAAAAAAAAAAATGTATTGAAACCAAAAATATTGAATTCGGTGCTTTGTATGCTTTATTTTCGTCGATAGAAAATTTATGTATTGTGCCAAAATTTTTTTAATACAGTGTTTTGTACAATCTTCGTAATTTTTTTTATCTAAAACTTGTGTGTAATGTAAATGACCCCGTAAATACACCGTGATTATTTTATCATTATTATCATCTATATAACATTTTTATCATCAAAATTTTCACATTTAAAAAACGTTTTTTTGTTTGTTTTTACAATTTCTTCATGTACAATATTTTGAAAATTTCCAGTCATTCCCACATAATGGTTAGATATGCGACAAAATTTACTAGAGGTCTCTCTGGAGAATGTACTTTGGATAAAGGATTTTTTTAAAATCCGAAATTGTTAATGTTATAAAATGCCAATTCATTTCAACAATAAAAATACAAATTGCCACGATAAAATTAAGTGTGGGTGAAATTTAATATGATAATGATATCAGCCAGCTTCTCACGGAAGTGTTACTTAATTACATCACAAGATTAAAGGGTTCTGAATTCCAATTCAGAACAATATTACAACAAATCAATTCTAAAATGCTACAACAGTTTAACAGTTTAATTAGATTGATTTTTTAAAAATTTAAAGATCCTTCAGAATGGGATAATTATGGGCTACCTGATCGCCAAGTCAAAACAACCCGAATGCAGATCTGATTAGGACTTGTTTTATATTTTCTAGCCTGACATGCTTTAATTTGATCTTAAAATTTTAAAACTAACTTTGACAATATATCTTGGCAAAGGCTGCCGGTAAAATCTTTAATTGCCGGGCAAACACGACTAAAAACTGATCTTCCAACTGGTTGTAAATACGTTTATTGGGCGCACTTTGTCCCAAAATATGTAAATGCCAACCTTTGCAACATCTGAAAAAAATAAAGAAAATTTATTTTAATTATCTTATTCATAGACCATGTGAATTCCAAAAAAACTCCAATGAATGTTCAATTCCGCAATGAACACCACCACTTAATTTTTTGTATTGTTTAATATTTGTTAGCATTTAAGGCAATTTACTAACATAACACATATATAATTGATAATGAGCCCCAAATTGACAACTTTCCCTTTTTTATTGTTATACTCGACAAAACAGTGCTGTTCTATAATCATCTGACTGAAGCCAGCTAAATGTCTTAGCTGGTGGCTAAACTAAGATGTTAACCAGGAATAAGTAGTTGAATTTTTTTGACTGGAAGTTAGGCTTTAGGCTCGAATTCTTTTACTTGCTTAGACCGTTGATGAATGAGTAAAAAACAAGTAACAGGCTATACTGGTGGAGATTTTCTGTAGTTTCTTTTTGACAACTCCTGATACTATATCGGTATAGTTTCTTACAATGGCTGCAGATGTACTATCAATATCCTGCCTACACTCAATAATTATATAAAAATAATGGCATGGATGGCCTCTGTTATAGGCGTTTATGTCTTGAGGAACAGATATAAAACTTCATTATTATTATTATTATAACCTGAAAATTCCTGGATTTATAACCTGACGATTAATTTTACTCTTTATGAATAAT
>JAEMTY010000396.1:0-25000 GCA_020423425.1 Chrysopa pallens
ATATCAATCAAGAAAACTCAAAAACACACAAAAAAGATACTTTCCGGTGATGTTTAAGGTCTCATAAAAAGCCTTTTTACACAAAATTAAAATTTCCTCGCTATTCCAGGTTTTCCATGAAGACTAGAATTCTATAGTAGATTCCACCTCCGCTTAAAATTTGTGAAATTACCTTGTTTCTAAATTAAAATCATATAATTTGGTATCGATTGGAAATTGATACAGATGCCATTTAACTTACTTGCAGCTATATAATGTGTTTCCGCAGCTTTGAATTTATTTTGCTCCTCCAATTTTTGTCCCAAATGTATATGCGTAGTCTGTACCAAATCCGGATGAAATCTTTCAACCATTCGAATCATATTATCATACTGATCATGTCTCTTATACATAGCAATGGCTAAATCTGGTTCCCCCACACTTAAATACAATTTTTCCGCATCACGGAACTTATTTTCAGCTTCCAATTCTTGCGCTTGTTTAATATACATATCAGCCACTTCACTCGAATCTAAATATTGAGATGCTAACGCATGAGCTTTATCCCATTGCTTCGATTCATTGTACATTTCAACAACTTCTTGATACATTTCAGCTTTTACCAGTAAATTTTCAGCCACATGGTATTCTTTCACATCAATAAAATGTTTTGCGATTTTTTTGTAATACTTTAAAATCGGTTCTGGATCATCGAATACTTGAATGATTTGTACAGCTTTTTTCCATTGACGAGCTTCAACCGAAGCATCCAATGCTTTCAAAGTTTTACCCGCTTCGATAAAATGATTAATTGCGGCATCTAATTGTTTGGTAGCAACTAAATGATCACCCCATTCTTCTTCTAGCGTAATAATTTGATCAGGAGCTACAATTCGTGCTAAATCCAAAGCTTTTGAATACACTTTTCCCCTACGATAATACTGTATTGCAAGTTCATCGTGACCAATTGCATGATATAGCTCCGCCGTTTGTTCAAATAATTCATTTTTGAGTAATTGTTTCGAAATTTTTCTCACAAGTTCCTCATTATTTAATAAATTCGGATTTTGCTGAACGATTCTCGCAGCTCGCGCAGGTCGATTTGCTTTTAAATAAAAGTCTAAAGCTTTCTGTATATCACCTTCACCTTCTAAAATTTGTCCAGCTTTTTCCTCTTGACCCGATTTTAACAAAACTCGCATATAAGTTTCTTTCAAATCCTCATACTGATTATAAGCCCGTTGTTCTGCTAAACTGAGTGCTTCCTCCCATTTATGAAACTTCTGATACATTTTAAGCGCATTTTCAATATCTCCTTGTTCCAAATAAATATTTTCGGCAGTTTTTAAATCATTATTTAAAATTGCCATACGAGCCCAAACTTCTGGACATTGCATACCATCTAAATTATGTGTTTTATGAAAATCGTCAGCGATTTTAATTGTTTCTTTTAGGAAAAAACTTTTAGCTACGTCGCCCAATGCAGCAAAACATCTTTCCGCCACACGTAAATTATTCATACTCAACGATAACGAAGCTAAATTATGCCACATACCTTCCGCTTCCGATTTATTACCTAATGTTTCCAAAAATAAAATCGCACGTCCATAATCGTTATCATGAATTGCTGTCCCGAATTCCACCAAACCTTCATCAAGTTCGTAGCTTAAAGTTAAGTTTCCATCTTGTGAAATTGCTTCGGTTTTGCCATTTTCACGAACAATATCCACTATTTCTCCTTCAACGGGGATCAAAGTGACTCGATCTGGTAAATCAATATTGTACCAAACGGCCAAGTTATTTCGAGTTTGTGCCACAGCTACATCACTTCCTGGAATCCATTGTACGTAACTGACACTGCTCATAATCGTGATTTTTTCATTTGTCGCTGTATCGAAAAGAATTAATCGTTGTTTTTTATCCCGAAATAATAATTTATGTGCTGTTTCACTTAATTCCAGCCAATCTATTTTGGAGTCATGTGAAATTTGATTGACTGTTATTCCAGTAATTAAATCGATAATACAAATTGTTTTGAGATCAAGTAAATATGCAAATTTCTTATTCTCAAAATTTTGATTACGCTCATTTAAGCGAACGCTTATTAAATGTGGATTAGCGAATTCTGTACGGACGGATGCTAAAATTGTATTATCTCCGTATTCAATTAGCGATAATTCACCTGCATTGAACACTAAACATACGGTTGGATTATCGAAATAAAATTTTTCATGCCTGCCAGAACTGTTCCACGCAACCTGCAATAATAAAATTGAAATTTTATACGAAATTTTTAAACGATAAACTTGCCAAAATTTGTTTCAATAAAGACAGTTTTCGAACTTACCTCACTTAAGAGATTTCGTTGTAAATCTCCTAACAAAAGTGTATCTTCAGTGCGTGCAACTAAATAGCTATCTCGCCCCATAATTCGAACATCATCAATTTCTCGCCCTAGTTGTGATCGTAGAACAACTCCACGTCCACCTTCTGGATTTAATGGTTTAACCAAAACTTGTGACGGACCAACATATGTTAATTCAAATTTATCTTTCCATACAGTTCGACGAAGAACTATAACAAAAAAACAGAGGTAATTCTAAAATAGAGTACATTAATTGATTGAGAAGAGTTTGATAGTCAATTTTAAGACTTTAATCATACCAGATTCGAAAAATTCAACACTGCCACATAAACCGCCGCATGCAACTCGAGATCCATCTCGTTTCCATGCAAGAGCAGTTACTGTATAAAAAAATCGCATTTCTTTCATAGGACCTTCGTTCCAAGTCAAATCTCTTGGACTCCAGCCATATACGCGTAAACGATCAAAACTTCCAATGGCCACCGTCTGCAAAATTTCCATAAAGTTAAGAACAGATGTAACATTAACTAATTCAGTCGTTAAAAATCATGTATACAATGTGTATATTATTTACAAAATCAGATGTTTTTATAAGGAACATTTGTGCGTCTGAAATTATTTCTCACGAATTGAAAAGAATAAATTTTTACAGAGGAAGTTATTATTTGAAATTTAATTATTTGAAATAACTTTTATCTATGATTTATTTACCTGTCCACTTGGACTGCACGCAGCAACTGTAAATTCATGTTCGTCATCATCTTTTGAATAATCAAAATTTCGCATTAATTTTCCTTGAGCATCATAAACAACAACTCTTTTATCACACCCAGCTGCAACTATTTGTCCCTGTGGCCA
Source organism: Chrysopa pallens (assembly GCA_020423425.1). Taxonomy (NCBI): domain Eukaryota; kingdom Metazoa; phylum Arthropoda; class Insecta; order Neuroptera; family Chrysopidae; genus Chrysopa; species Chrysopa pallens. Next base: position 3,203 of record JAEMTY010000396.1, read on the forward strand.
TGCCAATGCATACGCAGGACTTGAATGTGTGACAACTCTACCTTGCGCTTGTCCCGATTGATTATCCTCAGCAACGAAAAACCTAACAATACTCCCATCAGCATGTCCTGATAAAAAACCTGTCCCTCGTTGATTTGATGTCAAGGATACAACTAAGCTTTCTGATCCATATAAACTTTGCGACTTATTCGATTTCGTATGTAAGGCTCGAACTTTACCATCTGTAAGACCACAAATAATCGGCCCAGCCGATAACCAAATAATACACATAACTGGTTGCGCCTGTGGAAATTTATTACAGATAACTTTTTTCTCAGCCCAACCATCACCAATTTTATAAACGTACACAATATTATCCGATTGTGCTACGGCAATTTTCGTTGAATCTGGACTAAATGCAATGCCTCGAATAACATATGATTTTTTACCAAATGCTGGATCTGCAGGTTTTGTAGAAAACCGATCACGTTTTTCACCTTTTTCATCAAATAATATAATTTGTCGATCGGATGTTGCAACAGCTAATTTTAAATTATTTGGAGACCATGCTAATGCAGCAATTTTATTTTCATAATCCTAAAAATAGCATACATTATACGGTTACAATTCTTTTATTACTGAAAGTCTTAAATTTTATGTACCTGTGCTGTCAAAACAGTTTTTAAATGTTTTAACTGCATCACGAAATCCAAAACATTCAATTTTCCATTTGAGAAATTTAAATATCAACAAAGAAGTTCGTGCATACCACAGTCTTAACAACTGTCAGTTGTACCAATTTAAATTGCTTTTATAATTCGTGTGGTTTGTTCAAGTTACATGGTTTTAAATATATTCATACTGTTATGAAGTATTTGCTACATGTACTATATATTATGTATTATAATCAGTGTGATAGAGCTGAATTTGAGCTAAAATTGAGACAAATCTAAAAATTTTACAATAAGATATTTAAAACTAAAATTTGTTTGCTCTTAAAGTATTTTTTGTGTTGACGTTTTCTTATTATCTTTTACGATTGCTCATTGAGCCCATTGAAAGATTTTATTTATTCATCAATTTTAAGCTAATTATTAAGTTTAAATATATTTAAAAAATTTTCTAAGGCCTCTCATTTGAGTTTTGAGCCATGGTAATGACAGACAAACGGAAAATGAATATCAAAATTTTATTACTTCTTTCAAAATATTTGAGCGTTACAAAATTTGGACTAAATTTATAATGCCCTTATTTATTTCTTTTATGTACAGATGTATTATAAAAATGAAATGTTATACTTTTCGTATCTCTTTTCGAATGACATAATGTTATAATTCAGTATTTTTCTTAAGTATGGCTTAAAACAAACCTAAAATTTCATAATCAACTATCTTCATTTATTTCACAATTCAAACTAAATTTAAAATTATGGTCCAAAATACATTTTTATTGAAACTTCATGGACTTTTTGCATGATAGTAAGAATAAGCAACAGAAAATTTTTTTAAATATACTGTGTAAAAAGGTGTTTTCCAATTTATTGTTAGCAGACAAATACATAGATATTTAAAATTTGAAACATTACATATATGAGTTGCGCCAAGGAGCGCCAACTATGATAGAGCGTAATTTACCAAAAATATACTTCCTTTTGTATTAACTTTTCCAGAGCAAATCTTTGAAATTTAACTAAGGTATTTTACCAAATGTACAAAAATCTACCCAATTTATGTATAAAAATTTAATCAGTATTTTAACAAGGGTTTGTCAATCCCTTTTTCACAAGAATTTATTAACTCTTCCTACTACTATAATTACTGTCAAAAAACTGTCTCAATATCGAAATAATAAAGAATTGATTATACAGCGACTTCTAATAATTTTTATACGATGAGATTAAGAGCAAACAACCTTTGAAATTAGATTGATATAATAATTTTTATTCGATGAGATTAAGAACAAACAACTTTTGAAATTAGATTGATAAGTTTTTTCAATAAAAATATTAGATAACCTTTGATATGGGCAATAAAATTTAGTATTGTTTTCAAATTATTCAAATTGTAAATACATTCTTTAGTTAACGTGTGATTTATGTAAATATGCGATAAAAATAAATATTTTTTGCCATACAAAGTGATTGAAATATTAGTGATTGAAAAATACCTAGGTAATTATAAATTGTATTGATTACAAGTATTTTATATGTGTTAAAAGATTTCTTCAAATAATGTTATACTTAAATGAAAAAACATTTTGATAGCAGCGACATCAAAAATTAAGTTCGAAAAAGCAGTTACTTTTAAACAAAGGATTTATTAAGTATTTTACAATTGAAATGGAAAATAAAACCTATTAGTAATTCTTTTTCTTAGTGGTTGCTTATCTCATGATCCTTCAAAACCTTCATAAAACTATCAAAAGTTATAACTGCAATAAACTAGTATTATTGTACGCAAACTTAAGATTTGATTATAAATCTTAAGTTTTATAAAACTTATTTGTCTTTAAAAATACGCGGTATTAAAATGTAATATGATTGCCAAGACATTAAAAGAATCACACGCTAACTGACACCTGCTGAAGTCAGAAATATACCTATAAGGCGAAATTATAAATAGAACAAGTAAACTAGTCAGAGTAAGAAAAAATTTATGAATTCGGGTATGAATGCGCTGTTTATACCGAATTCATGCGCATAACAATTCATATATATTTTTTCAAATTATGCAATTGATTTTAGTGTAAATTGTGTTATCGTTAAACAAATTATTCAACACTAAATACAAATATTTTATGATATTTCAACTTTTGATTAGATAAACAAAAATAATGTCAACACGAATTTTAAACAAAAGTTTGACAGCAGCTTGTCAAACTGCTTACCATCATCATAATGGAATCGGAAATTGGCGGCGGTCAAATGATATTTTGAATGGGATGCAAACAAATATTGTAAGAAGTATGGCGAGTGAATCGAAATTTTTAACAGTGGATAGCATGAATCCAAATATTAAACAAATGGAATATGCTGTGCGGGGACCACTTGTTATACGAGCATCAGAAATTGAAAAGGAAATATTAAAGGTAGTGCCATTTTGTTTCTACTATTCTGCTTTATTCATCCTTTGAATATACAGGGGTGTTAATTTTTATTTAGCTTCAAATTTTATTGTTATATTCAATTACTTTATCGAGTGACGTTGATTATTAAGACAGTCAGTTAAGTATTAATTTCAAGGTTATGTTTAGATAATGTCAAATTTAAATAGTAATCTCTTTCAATTATTTTATCTTTCTATATTTTTAAAATAATTATTATCAATTTATTTTTATCATATAGCAAGTAATTAAATATTTCAATGAACGACATCTTTGAGTATACAAAGTAATTAAAATGCGTTATTAATTTTTTTTGCTTCCAAATAAATGTTAAGATAATTGTAAAAATTCATTTAATACAGTTTTATAACCAATCCATTTTTTTAACTTCCATGATTATTTGTGGGTATAGAGGGTATAGATTCTAAGGAGCTCTTTCTCATTAACTTAATAACTGCCCACGAAGTATCAATAAATAAAGAGCCAGAATGGTATTGTAAAAGATGTAAACGACCCTTCTACACCTTACAGTTTTCTTCTTACTTTTTATTCTTTCAGTACTTCTCTTATTTTTACACTCACCATTACACACAAAATTCCACCAGAAATTACTCTTTTTAAAGATCGTTGTATTCTGCGTCCATTTAGACGAAAGTAAGATTTGAAGAAATAAAATGATTTACCAAGTTTATCGGCTAAATTTTTATCCGATTGAAAAGAATGGAGCTAGTTTTCTGCGTACGTATTTGGTATTTTCTATAATTCGTTTTTTTAGTATTCTACGATACGACTGTTTGCACTCGGTATATTAATAAACCTAGTCTTGGCTATCCAAAGATATTATGTATTTTAGAACAACCAAAAAATAACTTGTTTTTATTATTTATTAAAAAAAAGAAAAAAAACAAATATGACCTTTTACTTTCTTTCTTTTTTTGTCTGACCAATGATAAGCAGCCAAATTTTCGTGTTCTCTTTTTTTCTTTTACATTCAATGCGTATAATTATTTATATCAAAGAATAGTTTAAAATTATTCATTTTCTATAAATTAGTTGTAATTTTGAGAAATTGTTGTAGTTACGTTTTTGATTTTAATTTTACTGTTTTTAAAATGGATACCAGAACAGAAGAATCAAATTCAATTTTAACTCCGTTGAGCCGACTTCCAATATTTGCTCGTATGAAAGAAATTGAAAAATTATTAGAACAGGTATTTTTTTTCTTCTAAATTTATAAATGGAATAGAATTTTTTAAATAACGTTTTAACTTTTGATTAAAAACTGTAGGATTTTATAAATAGCAACATTTGAAAATTCTATATAAGGCACATTCTACGGCATACCGTTTTTATACTCGGCATGCATAATATGTCAGAGTATATTTAATTTTAGTCTAAAGTTTGTAACGCTAGAGAATAATGATAGCACAAACAAAATTTTGTCCAAGGTAATTCAAAAATGAGCTGAAATTTTGGTGGTGTGTATGCTAGACCTATAAAGTAAGATCAAGTTTGTGAATAAACAAGAAGAATAAGACTAAAAGAAATAAGATGATTCACGAAGTTTATCGGATTTTTATCCAACTGCAAAGAATAAATTTTGTTATCTGAGGTTGCATTTGGTATTTTCTATTACCCGGTAAAAACCAAATTGCTAGATGGATTACTGTCCGATTGTTTGTAATCGAAATATTAATGCACCCAATCTTGGCAGTCTAAGGGTCTTATGTATTCTAGAACACTAAAAAATTACCTTTTTTATTGTTTATAAAAAAAAAAGAAGAAAATATGACCTTCACATTCATTTTTTTTATGAGACCAATGATAAGCGAAGAAATTTACATGCTTTTTTTTTTAATAAAAATCGTAATCATTTATATAAAACATTTTCTATAAATATGTTGTAATTTTGTGAAATTGGTGTAGTTAACGTTTTTAATAGTTTACATTAAAATGGCTATCAGAATAGATGGATCTAATGAAATTTTTTCTCCTTTGAGTCGACATCCAATATTTGCTCGTATTAGAGAAATTGAAAAAGCATTGGAACAGGTAATTTTTTTTTCTTAAATCATAAATTAAACCATTTTTTTTCTTTTTTACATACTTGGTATGCTTCGTCCATTTAGGCGAAAGTAATACTGAAGAAAATAACTTGATTCTCCAAATTCATCTGGTAGATTTTTAATTGATCGGCAAGGTACCAAAATATTTGTTTTATATAATATGTTTCGTTAACTATAAAACATACTAAAAATTTGGATCATTATCTATCTACTAATTTATTTTTTCTATTATTGCCGAGGGACCTTCCTTCGGGATTTTTCGTGATTTACGCAAAAATGGCTTCAATGATTTTCTTCAAACTTGTTATACGCTCTAAACTTATCAATATCTACAACTTTTTGGCGAGAAGGTTAGTTTATTAGTTCTTTTTTAATTTTCCAAAAATAGGTCCAATGATTTTCTTTAAATTTGGTATATTTGCTAGACTCATCTATACCTACAACTTTAATTTGAAATTTTCTTGCAAAAAATCAAATAGGGTTCTGGTTAGGGAAAGTAACATTGTTATGTAACATTGTTTTCTTATGAAAGAAATTAAATAGGCACATAATTTGATTACACACCCTGTATTAAACTCGTATTTCATTGGCTTGCATGCATCACAACACCACATATGTACAATGTATTGATGCTGTCTGCGCTTAGAAATAAAAAATAGTGGAAATAACTTTAACTACAGAGTAGGGCATTTTAATAAATTTATTATAGAAAACATTAAAAAATGTTTCTGTATAAAATAAGTACTCTAACAGTATTTTAAATAAAAAATTAGTTTTACCGGCATCAATGTAAGATAATACCACTGAATTGATTTTTAACAACAAATTATTTGTTTGTGTTTTTTGTATAAAAACTTCATTTTTTGTGAACGAAAGTGAAAGTTTCTATAAACAGGTTTTAACTTAATTTTTTTAATATACTAAAGAAAGTATACGACCTTCACATTGAATTTTTTTCAAGTGACCTAATAATGATATGCGGTTAAATTTTCGTGTTTTTTTTCTCATGATTTTCTCTATTAATTTTTTACTAATCATTAAATTCAAAAACACGATTTGTTTACTAATTTATAATAATTATTGTAGATAATTTAATCTAAGATTAGTATGCATTTTCTATAAATTTGTTGTCATTTTGAGAAATTATTGCAGTTACGTTTTTAATTTGCATTTTAATGTTTTTAAAATGGGTGCCAGAATAGATGGATTAAATTTAATTTATTCTTCGGTAAATCGAAGTCCAATATCTGCTCGTACGAAAGAAATTGAAAAACTATTAGAACAGGTAATTTTGTTATTTCAAAAACCATAAATGGGAACATATTTTTGAAACAACCTTATGACCTTTCTTTTCCGATTTGACGCATGCGTATTGTTAAATGGTTTATAACCATATTGGCGGAAAGTATTTGAATATTTAAAATTAGTGATCATTTTGCGTTATTTTTCCCAATTTTTTCTACATTTAATCACTGAAATTAGTTCAAAGTTGAATTTCTTATCAATTTTAGCTACGTATATAATAAATATAATGAAATTTAATTACGATTTGACGACATTAGTAAAAATTATTACTTTATTTAAAAATAATCTAATTGTTAGTTTTATAATGCATACGGATTTAAATAAAATAGATTTAGATGCTTGGTTTCGAGGGGGATTAGCAGCGCGCTTTAAGGAAATTGAAAAAGAAATAGAGCAGGTAATTTATGTTATTTCTAAATTTAATCCAATTTGAAATTGTTTTGAATATCTTGTTTGTGCAAAAAGAAATGCTTACACAAAATGTTTCAGTGTGTGTTCCCGGCTTAATATATATTTCATATTGATATGTGAATATTTTGTGTATTTTAATAATGTTTATAATTATAAATAGTTTTAACACATTGATTAAATTCAAACAATGTTAATAATTAAAGTATGTTATTAATTAAAAATATTAAACATTTATATCTAATGAAGATTATCTAAACAATGAAATATGTTAGTTGTTATCTTCCGTTGCCAAATATAATTTTAGACGTCTTCATAGTTGGAGAACGTAATAATCGGTGAAGGTCAGTTATTCATTTTTTAAATTTGATTGCATATCATTATTAAAAATAAATTAAATAACACAGGTTCATATTTTGGATGTATTTATTTTATACTCGAATTCTTACAAGTAATTGCAATACAAGTTAATCATTTAACTATAATAAAATTTTCCAATGTTTTGAAAAATAGGGAAAATATTTGTGTATGTTTATCGGCCATATCATTTATTTTTATATAACATAACCTTTTTCTGAGTGTCGCATGACAATTCAGCTATCAGCTGTTTTCTAGAATGTTGATTTTCATTCGCAAATCCTATGGATGATGTCTTTGGAAAACTATTCGGATCGGAATTGCTTTCACCATGTACAAAATTTTTAATATTATTTCTAACCAAATTTTTTTTTAATTTTCAACAAGCTTTTGCTGTATTTATCTATTTCAAGAATATTAGTTTACTTTATTACGTCAACTTCAAAACTCTGTAACAGTGGCGGATTAATATTTATGTATTAAGATGCAAGTTTAGTTTAATAATCGAATTTTACGATAACTCATTGTGATTTTATCGACATATTTTCTCCTATTAGTGTACTTGGTTCGAAAACAAAAAGACTATTAATTTAGTACAGTAATTTTTAAAATATCATTATTTTTAATTCTAATTTAATCTGTATCATGAAAACTCTTCGAAAAATCAGATTTTTGTACTTTTTAGAGTTAAAATTACTTTTTAAAATCCGAGTTTCAAAAAATTTACGAAAATAAGTCGAATTTGTTAGAAGACTCTTTAAGTAGGTTTCTCTTTGGTTTAGATTTAAGGACTATCCCTATTGAATATTCTGTCAAAAGTTGGTTAAAGAGCTAATATTAGAGACATCTTTGCCAAATTTGGACTTAGAAAACGAATAAAAATTTAAAATAAAAATGTAATTACTTCTGAAATTTAATAACACAAATAACTAAAAAAATAATTATCCAAACGAAATGAAAATTGGCATGTATTATCCAATAATATAAATAATGTCCTTTGATACATCCTCTGTTTTCATACCACGATTGTGCAGATCAAATAGCAAATTACCTGCGAGAAAATAGTGCTTTTATTGTTTGACATTCAAGCTAAGATCTCAGCGCTAGAGTAGCAAAAAGAATAACTACTCATAACGCACACAGCCGATTATTTTCCATTGACTACCAAAATGTGTTTAGTTATTAAAATATTACAAGTTTTTTTTCTGTGGTGTTTAAATATTGCCAGTTCTAAACAGCTGTTAATTATACTGGTTCTAAACAGTTGTTAATTATACTGAGTCTTCGTTAGCATGAATGTCCAATAGATGCCTCGTTCTGTATTCGTATTCGCCTTAATTAATTTCTTAAAAGAAAAAATGTGTATTATTTTATTAAAAGATACGCAATTATTAAGGTGGTTTATTAACAGATATTGCAAGCACACTCCTTTATGTAAGGAGTGAACTTCTAACAGCTGTTGAATTAAATAACATATAATATACATTGTATTATTTTCAATTTTGCAGGACAAATAACTCAAAAAATACTTATGCAAACGTTATGAAATTTGTAATGCACAATATTGACATGAAAACCTTGTAATTGCCGAAGAATTTTTCTCAAAAAAATCTTTTAGATAAATTTTTGTTTTCTGTTCAATAACAAACTTTTCGACAAGCACTAGGTTTTCATTTCAATATTGTGCATTACAAATTTCATAATGTTTGGATAAGTATTTTTTTAGTTATTGTAGTAAAACAACTATTGATAAACCCAAACTCATTATTAAAATTTTAAATGTTATTACCTATGTTCTCATGGTAATTTAACTTACGATTGAAGTATGGAATTCTGTTATTATTTAGGTCATGCATAATGCCTACTTAAATTTAGAGTCTACGTGATATTTGTCAAATCCACCACTGTTTGTAAAAAAAACTGATGAAAACAATTATTATTTTAATGATTCCATTTTTGTAGTTCGTTCTAAAACGTTCAACTGACAAACGATATAACACCATTATTACAACAACACATTCAAAACATACACAAATATAATATTAGTAATCATTTTTCTGAAGTACTTAGAAAAAAGTACTTCGATTTGTTTAAATAAAATAAAATTTTATTATCACTATAAAAATATATTTTTGTTGTGTATACAATATAGCTTAGTTCAACTAGATATAAACAGATTTATCAGAATTTGAGACAATAATTAATTTTATCGTACTAATTATAAAATTGTGAAACATTCAGTGTTTGTGGTACATTTATTGTATTTTAATTAATTGTGTGTGTGAACAAAATGTCTTCAGAAAGGATTTCTTTAACTTTGGATACTATGAATCCATGTATTCTTCAATTACAATATGCGGTGCGTGGACCGTTGGTTATGCGTGCGAGTGAAATTGAAAAAGAAATGGAACAGGTAATTATTATTGTTTTATGGAATATCTTTTTTACAAATTTCGCATGCCCTCAACCGAATGAGGACATATTTGAGATATTAATTATTTAAAAACTTCTCAATTTGATATCAAAAGGAAAAAAAATTTTTTACATTCCTCTCAATGATAAAATGTTAAAGAAATTGACGTGTATGTATGCATACTGGATTACAATAAAAATGCAACGACCTGAATCTTTCATGCTTGTTTAAAGTTATAAAATTTTAATTTTTGCCAATTTTTGTGTCACTTGCACGAAAAAAAGTGCCAGTTTGCTGCAGTATGTACATCTATGCATGTAAAGTTGCTACCGGGAGCCCGCGACACCTCCTATTTTTATTAAATATCCCTTATAACAGCTACGAGACATAATTCTCTGAAGAGGATTTTAAGGAATATCTCGAATACTGAATATCCAATCATCAGACAAGAGTCTTGTAAGATTTTATCAAATTTTTGAATCAAAATGGTGCGTTTTTTTGGAGTTGAATCTACTTACTTTTGATAATTTTATGCTAAAAGTTACAACAATCAAGTTTATTTGGCAATTGAAGGCGTAGTTTTTGAGAGATATCTTGGAATATTATTTGGGGAACGATATCTCGTAGTTATGTTATCGATATCTCCGAAATTGGTTTAAAAACAGCTTTTTACATTAAATATTTTTCTTCTTTGAATTTAATTCAAAATATAGTCCTCGGATTTTATAAAAGAAAAAATAAATAGAATTCACAATCGTAAATAAAGTTAAACTTTTAGCAAACAATATTCGTTCTATGTTATATATAATTTTATTACTAGACATATTGTCGTGTGATTCATTGATTTTCAAGTACATTTAATTCAGTTCTAAGAAATAATAAACTATCGATTCCATAATACTTATATAATAGTAACGGGGGATGCATAAGAAGCTATACAGAGTATAATATGTAGCTATGCATCTTTTGTATGAAATATATTTTATATTTAAATACTTTGCCTGTAATTGCATAATATTTTTTGTTTATTTTCTGAAGGAAAGTTATTGTTTTCACTCCGAAAATAGAAATATAAAAATAGTCATACGTTAAATTATATAGCAATTTCAATCTGGAGTTTACTGAATATCTGAATGGATCAATACCCAACTACAATAATTGATTTAACTAGATTATTTTGAATATCCTTTGTGTCTATCGATTTAACTACGTATATGTATGTATCTATTATATTATTCCGCTGTAACTTTCGAACGCGTTGTGCGATTTTGAAATTGCACATTTTTATCAATTTCGAAATTTGGTGCACATTTTTATCGCATTCAAGAAGGATATATTCTTGGAATAAATACCACCCCATCCTTTGAGGAAAATCTCTAAAAATATCGGCTTTTTCCTATACATACTAAAAAGTTCTGAGTCGTCCGATTTTGATTTATATAAATTTTGGAAAATTTCACCATCCTCTTCCTTTTGAACAAAATCTGCAACAATTCTTATTCTATACATTCTAGACAGTTGCGGTTTTTGTTTCCTTGGGAATCGACGCCTGCAATCGAAATAATAGCAAAAGTTTCAAGTGTTTTTTTTATGTAATTTTGAAAGATTTTTATGATCGATTTTGCAATCCACGTGAAATGATGAAGAAATATATCAATACTCAGATTTCGTTTAATAATATGCCCTTCAAAAATACCCATCTTTTTTATGTAAGCTAGGAACACGGAATTTTTTGTAATAGATGTGAAATGGTATGCTCACGGAAAATAAGAAAAAAATTTTTTTCTTATGAATTCCCTCCCCCCCTTTTTTTTTGGTGCAATTATGAAAGTTGCAATTCTTATTTATTTTTGAGTGAGGTCTACAGATACCAGAGTTACTCGTTTACTAAATTAGAAACTTATTGATCTATTCCCCAAAGGACATATTCACCTCGACTTTTTTTTACATATAAGAGCTAAGTCATACTATTTTATAATGTGTAATTAATAATTAGAATGTACATATTAAATATAATTAGTTGTTTGGTTAGACTTGAATTCACCTTGAACAGTGGATGAGTTACTAACAATGTAACTATTATTTAATAATACCAAAAAAATATTAGAGAATTTTCATTATTAAATTTTTGACCAAAAAATTTATAATTATTAAATAATTGACCGAACGAAGTATGGTCTATGCTACAACTAGACGATTTTACATTTCGTTTGCATTGCCAGTGTCTATCTATCTATGTTTTTTCAGCTTTCAAACTCGTGTGCTAATTTTTTGAAAATTTTCTATGCAAGTTTATTACATTCAGGAAATTTACCGTATAGTTTATGCGCCAAATCGGGCCATCATGGGTTTCATAATAAACAATTTTTAAATAATTTTTTTTCATTATATATTCGACACATAAACCAATTACGATAAAGAGATATGACTTATATTTTACTTCTTAGAACAAAAGAGTTTTTATTAAGGATGGGGTCTAATCGCGAGTGAGGTCTACGCTTCAATGGAGCCACTAGTTATTTTTATACAAATTAATTCTATCATAATATTCAAAAAGATGCGCGTTCACCGTGATACTAAAAAAAAATTGAAAATTATATCATCTATCGGAAATCATAGATGTTATATCTTCAAGAAGATATGGGGGCTTTTTCAACTATTATCGTTAGTAATAAAATAATCTATTTGGCTTAATAAAGTGCAATCAAATAAAATTATGCAATTTATTAATCAAATAAATCCGGTATGGTGATTGATATGCAATTTTCTCTGTTTATTTCAAATACTATCTGCTATCAGTTTTTACTCTACATATATACTCGAATATGTAGATAGATAAACAAAATTAATTCTGATAAACTACTCAACACAATGGAGTATTTATTAGATGGTTTTAAGTAGGTATACAAATTCAAGTGTCGCATTTTTTTTTTGATTATATATCAAATATATTAATCTTTACTTAAAAATTAACCTAACTACTCCTTTCGCCTGACAAACAGACAGATTATTCAAATATTTATTGACATTTGATTTTCGATTTTCGATTTTTATTTTATTATTTTTTTTTTGAATATATATCAAATCTATTAATTTTTACCTAAAAAATAACCTAACTAGTCCATTTTCGCCTGACAAAAACACAGCGTATTGAAATATTTATTGATGTTTGATTTCATGAATAATCAAGATCGGGCAGTGGCTGCCATAAATCCATGATCTATGTTTTAAAACTGCAAGATATAGAAGAAAATGTATTGTTTGCTTTTCTATTTTGCATGAGATTATGTTTTCATAATTTGATTTTAAAAAGCCATGCACACGTGAGATAGGAAATTTTTTGTCATTAGGTAATTAAAACAAATTTGAATACAATTCATGATTATCTTATCGATAGTAATAAAAATTGTATTTATCAAAGTAATTAAAAATTATCAAATTAATTTTCATTTTGTTTACCTAAATAATTTGCGATAATAAGGCTCTTAAAATTTATGATAGGTAATAATTTTATATACAATTTTTTATTTCTACATGCATAATAAATCAAAATTAATTAATTAAAGAGAAATAAATAATTATTTTTGGGACTGGTAATTTTCTAATTTTATTTTTATTTTTTATGAGATTGTTGGGCAACGGGAATGTCGGCATATAAAACGAGTCCTAACTATCAGATGATATTTGATGTAAAGCTGTTCTAATTGATAACTATGGTCGACTAGATTGCAAAAAAAAAAAAAAAAATTAGAGAACCCTTCTTTTTTTCGATGTTACACCCGCCATATTGATTTTATTCTTAAAAAATATAGACTATTTTATCTGGACCATAATAACGAATCGATTGGCATTCATTAAAATCGGTTCAATAGTTCAATATCTAAAATCCTAACATTTCCTTTTGGATAAGCCGTAGTTGGGTAAAAATTAGAATATATTTTCATAAAGTTGTCATATGGTAGTTAGTTACTTTGATCTCAAAATCATTATTAACATTCAAATGTCAAAATTTTTTAAAGTTTTTTCACATAATGGCGAAAAAATTTAATTACGATATATACTTTTTACAACGTCGAAAAACATTATATGTTGAAAATATTAATTTACAAATACGTAATATTTTGCGTTCGCATTGTTACGAAGGCGAAATACACAAACGTTGTATGGAAATTGATGAAGAAATTCAAACAGTTAAATTTTTTTTTCCTAAAATTTATTATTTGGATTTTATTTTTAATTTGTCTCATTTAACTATTTATTCCTAATATCCTAGGAATTTAAAATTTTACCTTTATTCTCCGTGAATATGTCAAAGACTTTGTTATTCTATTATTTCAATAGCATGTTGTATTTTGATTAATTTCATGACCCGTTGATTATTCAACAGGCTTTTGCTGCCTCGTTATTTATTATTATTTTAAATAATGAAGGCAGCTGAAAGAGAGGGATCATTTAACTGTGGGGAGTTATTTGAATAGATTAATTTAAACATATTAATTTGAATATGAATTCAGATCGTTTATACATGTTTATGTATTTGCTCCACAATCGCAAAACGAGGTCAATCCGATTAATTTTGCGAGGCGAAAGTAGTTTAGTTTTATTTATGAGATCCATGTACTATATTGGTTTTAAACACTTTGGAACTTTCATAAAACAAATTTTAAGAAATAGTTTGCATATCGGATTAAACTATCTAAGACAAATAAATTTAATTAATTACCTTAACTCATGTTTCAAATCATGCTTCGAAAATTCTAAGCGTAGTAACAATTAAGACATGTTCTATTTTGAAACTTTTGTATTAATATCCTGCTTTGATGAAAAACACTACTTTAGCCATACATCGAAAGTTTTATGATTCATTACCCCCTTCAAAGAATCTTCGACTTTAAACGATTTTAGTGGAAAGCATGTCTTTTAAAACTACAGTAATTTCAGTTTCAGTGAAGTTTTATCAACATCTAGAAGTAGCCTCGGATTTTAATTTTCTAAATCGTTTAACTTTCAGCAAACACGTTCCAAAAAAGTTGGGCGAGAGGATGATTTGAAAAATTTGGATGCACATACATACACCCGAAATTATAACCCTTTTTCTATTTTTTCAAGAAAATTTGATTGATAAGTCTATATTTATTGTCGTTTTTTTCGCAGGGTGTTCAAAAACCATTCAAAGCTGTACTCAAAGCAAACATTGGCGATGCACATGCTATGGGACAGAAACCAATAACATTTATCAGACAAGTATTAGCACTGGTTGCACATCCACTTCTTTTGGAGGATCCTTCATTTCCAGCGGATGTTAAACGTCATGCAGAAACTTTATTAAAAGCGTGTCGTGGATATTCAGCTGGTTCTTATACAGATTCACCTGGTGTCGAAGTTATTCGGGAACATGTTGCACAATTTATTGAGAAACGTGATGGTTTTCCAAGTAGTCCAGATGATATTATCCTATCAAATGGTTTGTATTTATTTTTATGAATATCATTTTTATGTTTATTTTACAATTTCGTTTTATAGTCCTTACGTGCTTTCCAACTCCAGTACGTGCTTTTTTCTTAAATGGGCTGAAATTTGATGTATAAAGCTTTCCACCACGCTCAAGAAATATCGTTATAAGATAAGCAATTTCGAGGGAATTCCCATGAGAAAACGCGCTAATTTCCGTCATTTTTAGAGCTTTGAGCATCTATACAGTCCCTCCAAATTGAGCTAAAAGTTTGAAAATTGGTATGTAGATTAGTGCCAAGTGGATGCTTTTTGGCGTTGTCGTTCTCTCAGTACCTCAATGTTTATAAAATATCATTTTGGCGGTGTTTAGAGTTTGCGCAATTCAAAAGCCGCTCCTAATTGAGTCAGAGAATTTGTATGTAGGTTAAATTAGTGCTAAGGAAGAACCTTTTATGGGAGTCTATCACTCAACTCCCATTCTCACTTTTTTACTCATAAAATTTGCTAAAGAAATGTCTTTAATCACTTTAATATTTTTTGTTTTTAGGTGCTAGCGATGGTATAAAATCTATTTTACGATTATTAATTTGTGATGTTGATGGTAAAAGACCAGGTGTTATGATTCCCATTCCACAATATCCATTATATTCAGCATCATTGGCTGAATTCAATATCCATCAAATTGGATACTTTTTGGATGAATCTACAGGCTGGGGTATCGATAATACCGAATTAGAACGTGCTCTAAATGAATCCAAAACTAAACATAATGCTAATCCACGTGCTATTGTTGTAATTAATCCAGGAAATCCTACTGGACAAGTTTTAACAAAAGACAATATCAAAAATATTGTTAAATTCGCTTTCAATCAAAAATTATTAATTCTGGCTGATGAAGTTTATCAGCATAATGTTTATACTAAGGGTTCCGAATTTCATTCGTTTAAAAAGGTAAAACATTTTGTACACAAGATCGTAAAATTGCTTAGAAACATCGTTAATAACTGCTGGAAATTTCAGATATCTGAATTTCGATACTGAATTTAGTGCAGAGTCTGAGGTTTCTAGGATATTTTGATAATAAACATATTTAGAGATTTAAATATAATTTAAAAAAAATTTTGTTCATAGGTCATGAAGGAAATGGGTGAACCCTACTCATCAATGGAATTAGCCAGTTTTATGTCAATTTCCAAAGGTTATATGGGCGAATGTGGTATTCGTGGTGGTTACACGGAAGTTATGAACTTCCACCCACAAGTGAAAGCTCAATTATTAAAATACATTAGTGCTAATCTTTGTTCAACTATTTTCGGTCAAACTGTTATGGATTGTGTTGTAAATCCACCACAAAAAGGTGATCCAAGCTTCGATCTCTTTGAAAAAGAAAAGAATTCGGTTTTAAGTTCATTAAAGGTATGATTCAAATGATGGGAGGGTAAAATATAGTGGACATATTTAATTTGGGAAATTTTTTATTTTTTTTAGGATCGAGCAAAATTAATTTACGATACATTTAACAGTATTCCTGGATATAGTTGTAATGAAGTTCAAGGTGCCATGTACGCATTTCCTCGAATAGATTTACCAGAAAAAGCAATTGAAGTTGCCAAACAAAATGGTGAACAACCTGATGTGTTCTACGCTTTCCAATTACTAGAAGCAACTGGTAAGTGAAATCAAATAGACTGTCTATTGGTCGAGGAAAATTTAGAAACCTGTTATAGTTATGGATTTTTAATTTTGTGTAAAAAAATCATAGAAAAGCCCAAGAAATAAGGGAGGAAATATTTCAAATTTTTTAAATTTTAATATTCGTTTTTTATAAATTTTGTTTTCACTATAGTCAAATTAATTATATTTTCTTTTTCTCAGGTATTTGCATTATTCCCGGTTCTGGATTTGGACAAAAACCTGGTACATATCACTTCCGTACAACGATTTTACCACAAACCGATAAACTCAAAGAAATGTTAAACGATATTAAAGAATTCCATGTGAAATTCTTGAAAGAATACTCATAATGATTTTTTTGAAATGAAATTTAAATTAATTACGAAATAGCTAATAACGAGTGGAAATATTTGCAACTAAAATTGTAAGAAATCAACAACAATAGGAAGAAATTAAATGAAGCTGCTAGTCAAATTAAAAAATATGCATCCTCATGTTCGTTTACGAATATGAGATTAAAACAAACAAAAAAAAGTGGTCTTGTCGGCAATACAAAATTTTGTGGCATCATTATTTGTTTAACGTTATACAATTTTTAAATAAATAAAAAAATTTTTAAATATGAATTTTTTAATTTTATTTTCCAAAAACTTTTCAATAGGAAGACGCATGTAGAAGGTATTGTTTTTGCAAGAAAATTGAAAATTATTCTATGTAGATATAATATTGCATTAAACATTGTTTTAATTATAGGTGTCTCATTCTTTGTTTCAAAGATTCTTAAGAGCGTAGTTATATGTGGAAATAAACTTTGTTAAGTTAAAAAAGAATAGACAGCGATAATTGTAGGTTAAATTTAGTGTTAAGTTTATACTGCTAACAAATATTGAAGGGACTAACAAAATTTTGGTATGGGTGTTCACATCTCTTAATTAGTCCATTTTTATCTAACCGCCATTAACGTAAATGAAAAAAGAATATAGATACCAAGCGGAAATTTTAGTGTCGTATTCTAGACCCATAAAAGTGAGTGTATGCAATAGAGAATCCGTGACTCAACTTTAAGGGTGCATATTAGGTGTATTTTATGAATCTAATGATTAAAAATATTGTCAAATATTGACATATACATACAGGATATTAAAACAGTTAATACTGTTAGTTGATATCTTCATTTGGAACTGTTTAAAAGTTTAAATTAAAATTGGTAAGTAATTGTGTAAAAGTTACGGCTCACTTAACCCTCTAGCATGTAAGACCGCCCTCGGGCGGTCATCACTAAAACTTAAATACTAGCCAAACTATCAAATTTTTATAAAAAAAATATTCTCTGTTGCATCGGGCAAGTCTCCTCGCACATGTTGAGCTATCTTTGAGGTCTGTATGAAA
Organism: Chrysopa pallens; assembly: GCA_020423425.1. Lineage (NCBI taxonomy): Eukaryota > Metazoa > Arthropoda > Insecta > Neuroptera > Chrysopidae > Chrysopa > Chrysopa pallens. The sequence goes on from JAEMTY010000396.1 coordinate 21,350, forward strand.
TATTATTTGGCTTGTACAGTTATTTGAGTGCGAACATCCGACAAAACAACACATAAAATATTTTTTCTGGAAATATTTTTTTTAAAGTGTGATAACTTTTTTATTTGTGATTCGATTTTTGTGATATAATTTTTTTTGAGTAAGTTGAACCTTTAAGATTAAAATAAATCATAAGTTTATGTATATATATATTTTGTTGTTGAGAAATTTGAGAAGAAGTGATGCCCGCCTTGGGGCGGACATGCACGTTTGAGTGTTATTAAATTTGAAATTTTATCTTATTTATTTTTTCTGTGTTTCACTGTATTGGACTGTGTTTCATTGAATTCCTTGCAATTTTTGATTGTGTTTTATTTTCAATGTGTTATTCCTCTTTAGAAATTTTAGAAATGTCTCGACGTAGGGATAAATTTTTTTTGAGCGATATGTCAGCCGAAGAAATTGATGAACTTATGGAAGCGGTCGAATCCGATACTTATACCGATAATGACAGTGATGATTCTATTGGCGATCCAAATTATATACCAGATGAAATTGAAGCAGAGATGAACGAAGGAGTCAATGCTTCAATAAACGAAATGAATGCTGGAGAAACTAGTGATTCGTTTCTTCCATCGACATTCAATTTCACACTCAACGAAACTGCACCGACAGCATCATCAACTTTGAATGATTTACCTATTCTTATTGAAAACGATGATGTTGAAGTTTGCACGCAAAGCAAAGAACCCACAACAATGACAGCAGCAGAAGCTACAACATCAACAGTAGTAGCAGCTACAACATCAACAGCAGTAGCAGCTACAACATCGACAGCAGTAGCAGCTACAACATGGGAGGTGAAAGTGAGGTGAAGAATAAGCCAAGAGGATATTCCATCGAATATATGGCGAATGTAAAAGGTATTGATGTCAATGCGGTCTTATGGAAAGACAACAAGTGTGTGCGCTTGCTCTCAACTTATGTTGGCATTGAGCCGTTCGCACGAACATTCAGTGCTGACCAGCAACGTGCCAAAGCTTCACGTTACGTTATATCAAACAAATCTTTCATTGATATCGATTGCCCACAGGTAAGCTAACAAATTCATCACATTTATTTTCATGTAAATGAAAATAATGGAGAATTGTTTTCATAGTCAATGAAAGCAACTGATCACAAGCACTTTTATTTTCATAAAAATAATGGTCAATTTCATTCATTGCTTCAGATAATAAGAGTACAACGCTCACATGGGCGGTGTTGATTTAATGGATGGCCTCATGGGCCGATACCATATACGCGCTAAAACCAAAAATGTGATGACACGTATTTTCTATCACCTGATTGATATGGCGGTCACAAATGCATATATATTATACCACCGAATTGCTGCTGAGCGCAAATGTGAAGTGAGTGGCTATACTAAGAAGGCTGAAGAAGAAAAACCCATTGAGCTGCCAATTTTCCGATCGCAAATAGCAGAAGCGGTGACGGAGAATCGGCGTAATAGTGGAAGACCAATAAGTCTACCATCAAGTCGACTTTCATGTCATTCTGAATCACCCGCACCACAATCGTCTCATCTGCTCCAACATCACTTTTTTTACTTAGTGACCAAAAAGCACACCATCCAGTCGAAGATATTCGTTCCGATGGCTACGGGCATATGTCTGCCTGGATGCCGAAAATTGGAGGAAAAAAGCAGTGCAAACACTGCAAAAAATCCGAAACTCAGCACATTTGCACGAAATGCAACTTGCATTTATGTAATTCGGTAGCCAAAAATTGTTTCGCGGACTACCATGAACGCAAAGAATATATTTCATTAATTTATTTTCATGCATTTTCTCAATAAAAACACAATAAAGAAATATTACTTTTGCATTTTTTATGCTTTAACATAAATGTCCGCCCCAGGGCGGCCTTTCGAAATTCTCACATAGCGGTCGACAGGTAAATTTTTTTGGAATTTCATGGGCAAATTTGGATTCCTCGTACCAAAATTAGTCTAGAAAAAATTCAGCGTCAAAAAATATTCAGCGGTTAAATTTTGCATGATAGAGGGTTAATTTGTAGTTTTGATCATTTCTAAAACAGTATAGGCAACATGTTTTACATGAATGTAAACTTCGTGTATGATCTTTACTTGAGTTTATAACAGCACCGTGCATCAAATTATTTTCTTTCGTTACTATGGCTACGAAATACTACTTTATCAATCTAATGACATATAAGTCTGCGGATGGTAAATGATTTAACATAAGAAATTTCTAAAAATTTATTTACAAAATGGCAAATTATTTATATTTGAAATTAAAAACAATTACTAATGCAATTTCTTAGATCATTCTTATAATTTTTTGCTCAACTACAATTAAATGTCATTTTTTGGAATTATTCAATAATTTTTGCTTAGTATTTGTTATATAATTTATATACAAACAATTGAACAAATAATTTTCTAGAATGTGAATATTTTTTTACAATTTGTTGCTACTCGTGGCGCATCAATCGATTAAGAAATCTCTTCAACGTACTATGAACGGTACAGATACGGAAAATTAAAAAACTGTTTTAGATATTATTAAAATATGGTAGTTAATTAATTTCCACAGGAAAAACATCTTAAAAGAGTCAATTCTTCTTATTATTTTGTCTAGATTATGGATGCCTAATTTCATTATACAAGATATAATAATTTCTTGTATTGTTAATGGGGGACAATTGCTTAAATTTCCTAAATAATTTAGACTACAAAGAACACTAAAAATCGATATAATTATGTATAGAAAAAGGAAATATACAAATGAAAATTTGACAGTCTTATTTTTTTGTTTATTATTATTAATTAAGAATAAAAAGCATAAATTGATTATTAAAATCTAGAAAAATGAAAAATGTCACAATCGTTTTTGTATTATCGAAAAAAAAATTCAACATTTTCTTCTTAAAAAATTTTTGGTATTTACATTTTACGTTTGAGTGTTAATCTGTCTGGAATTTCAACTTCGTAGATTGGTTGTCCACCTTCACAAACCCAGACGGAACCATTTTCACCTTTGGTAATAAGTGTCATCATACCTTGAGCAACATGGGCTGGTCTATAAAAAAAAATTCAATTTTAATATATGGTCAGGTAAGTAAGGATGGTAAGGGGTCAGTGAACTAAAAATAGATCTTAGCCTGAAACTATTTTTCATCACAGAATATCTATTTTTGATTTATTGCATTCCAGTTTCACTATTTAAAAGAAACGGTTGAAGAAAGTACTGAATCGATAATAAACTTACGTTTGTTTGGGCATTGAATCAAGTTCACGTTGACATTCGCGACCAAGTACATCGTCACCTTGTAAGCCATGAGCCTCAGAAATTAATGGAGTATCTGTTACACCGGGACACATTGTTAAAACTTTAACTCCTGTACGATTGAAATGGAATGGGGTCTAAAACATACAATAAAAATTAATAATAGGGTATATGCATTTTTTTAAATATCGAAACTTACACCCCATGAACGATCCATTCCAATAACAGCGTGTTTGGTTGCAACATATACTGGACATCCAGCCAATGGTTGTAAACCAAGAATTGAGGCAATATTTACAACAATACCACCGTTTCCACCTTGGTCTTTACCCATAATTTTGAAAGCTAATTGTGTACCACG
>JAEMTY010000397.1:0-25000 GCA_020423425.1 Chrysopa pallens
CAATTTACATGCAAACAATCGATCAAATGATTATATTTTCTAGAATGTGTTTTTTACAAATTTAAGATCCTCGTGAGAATTTTTTAGATGGTATTTGCATACTATTGTAAAATAAGTATGTATTATAACTTAGTTTAAGGGTATTGCGAATTCTCCCGTATCTACCACCAATTTAATAGCGAAATACTTTAATCAGATCAGCGAATCAAGAGACAAGTATGAAATATTATAGTTGTGTTTTCAATCATAAATATTTTAGTATTTGAGCGCCATTTTGTTATTATAATGTTCTATAGACTTGAAACCACACACAAATTATACATTCTCAAATAATACATATTTTTTTTAATAAAACTTGTATATTTCTTTTGGTAATGTTTTTTAGTTGGTGCTTTCAAATCATCAGGAACAATTCCATGTTTCCAATAAGGTATACAAAAAATATCCCAAGTAATGAAAATTTGTTCTCTAAATATCAATAACTGGCATCGTTAGTGTCTATCTTAGTTAGTCTAATATTATATTACATTAGAAGAGATTTGCAAATTTCCTTCAAAAAAATGCAAAGAACCAATCCTTACGTTACAAAAAATTAACTCTAATTAACAGATATTCTTAATAATATCTTCGAAAACATTCCTAATTAAAATTCGAAATTTTAGTAAATTAAAAGAATACTTTTATATTCTATGTATCTGTTGACTTAGTATAGTGTTATTAGGTAAAATCAAATCTTTACCCGATCTTGAAAATTCAGCATAAGCACCATGCGATTGAATAATTTCGAGAGTGGTTTATATACAACTACGAAATTTCCAAATTGAATAATGGTATGAGCATGTTAGTTAAACAAAATAGGAAAATAGAATATGTATTTCGCTCAATATTTATAAAAATTGACACCAACCAATAGTTCGACCGGTCTAAATTTGGTTATCAGCAGCGAATGAAGATTTGTTTTCCGTGTATACATTTCGTATGTTACATTTCAAGTACAAAGTATTGATCTTATCACGTACTTTTGGCGTAATTTCACTGCAGTTAGTTCTTAATCAATACAATTTAGGCATTATCATGTTTTATCATTTAAAATTACAAATTTTCAGAATATTTTTCGTTACTTGATCATATTTACATATAAAATAAAGTTGCATCTTCTCCCTCCATTATTTTTTTATAGAAGTACATTAGGTTGTAGAATAATATACATAACTTTTAAAAGAGGTTTAACTGTAATTCTAATGAATTTAATTAAGTTTAACTATTTCTTTTATATTTTCACATAGCAAATATTTTTTTTAAAAACTATAAAACTTGAACAAACCGTAAAATTATCTTCTAATACGTTTTTCACTTAATTTTTGGAACACAATTTTCAAGAACAAAATAAATTGAAACAAAATGCAAAAAAAATTTATATATTAAAACCACCAACATTTTTGCACTAAATCACTACTACTAAAAATCAAACTAAAAAAAAAACAATTCCCCACTTGGTTATAAAAAACTGTAGACAATCTTTTTATAATCGTCCAAACATGTTAACCAATTAAAACAGCACAAAACGATTTATAAGACTGATCCATGCTGTTGATTGAACCGAAACACGCAACAATAAAATTGATCTGAACAAAACAAAAAAGTCACTCAAAAATTAAATGCAAGTAACAAAACAAAAAAAAAACCGGTAAAACATTGGAACTAAAAGTTATAAAATGCATGGAAGCAACAGATGAATAACTATAAGGATACGCGATAACTATAAGGATACAACACCAATGGTAATACTAAAAAAACATAGAAGTTATCTTCACTTCTACGATATGTTGGATATATACGTTATCCATTATTATTTCAATGGGTTGAATGTTCCACGTTATATTCTCGTATTTATTGTGTTACATTTGGAATGTAACGAAACCGCGTGAAGAACTATCGGTGGCGTCGTGCGCCGTCGAAATAAACTGTACCGATGGTAACAGTAAATGCCACTGATATTGTTGTATATGATATATACATTAAAAGAAACACACGGGAGGTGGCGGCATATGTTTATATACGGGGGTGGCAGCGCACGCAGCCAGCCACACGTATAGAGCACCGGGCAAAGCCGCAGTACTCGAATACTGCAATCAACAACTAGAGATCATCATCATTATATATCTATATACGTATGTATACGTCAACATTGAAATTATTCGCGTCAAGCAGTCTGCGAAATCAGTCAAAACACAACATCGGTGTACTTACGTGTATATCTTTTGAGTAAGTTTTCATAAACGCGTTTTCCTTATATTAAGAACAATAAATAAAATTTTCATCATTTACATATCACACATCTGCAACAACAAATATACCTGGTTATGCCTAAAGATGCATATTTTATTTCGTATTCAAATACATTGTGTATGTTTATGTTTCGAAACATGATATTGTTGCAGGGCAGTCATGATATGATGTTATCAATATATTACCAATATAAAATAGCATATTTGATCGCATTATACATTATAGCTAAGGTACATCATTCGAGTTTCGAAACACTGGCATCTATAATAATAATAGTTACTATTTTGAGTCTTCAAAAAACAATTGTCTTCTTCTGATTGTCATTCATTATCTTTGGCTAAATACGCACTTTAAACGACTAGTTAGCCATTATGGAATATCCTGGGAATCTTTGTTTGAAGAATGAGTCAACTGTTATACGGATTAGTTTTAGCACCAACAGATCTTCTTCTAGTTTTATACGAGATGTTATACATGATATAAATCTAAACACGCTATTGATAATATGTTATAGAAATCTAGAAATGAAAACCTAGAAACTTCTCATGTTTATTTTTAAAAAACTAATGGGGGATACACATATATTAGATCCGAGAACACATTTCTTGTGGGGTCATGTAACAATAACTGAATATAAAGCTCGCAGAAGTGTAGAATCACCAAGAGTGAAATAACTAAAGAAATTTTTAACTCTGATAACCCTTTTATTACGAAATTTAGTATTTATTTACATTCAAGTAGTGTAAGAGTTATACCATGATCCAAAAGTATTCAGTTCCGATAATTGTACCAATATCCACTTTGCTTACAATAAGTATGTTTGTTAAACTATGTTTTGAATGCGTAAAAGGTTATACAAATTGGGCTGTTATTCATGGGCTGAAATAGCTTAGAGATAACATGCTGAAAAACATCAAAACTCACAGTTTGTGGAATAATGAGTTGCTAAATACAAAAAATTTTAAAATTGAATTGCTAAGTTCGTTGAATATAAGGATTGAGAATGAAGCGTGGTATTTTTATAGTCGACATACATAATATATCGAAGTATATTATTTTTAGTCTAAAGTGGGTAACGATACCTAATATTGACCGCACAAAATTTTGGTGTATGTGTTCATAGAAATACCTAATTAGTCCATTTCAGACTGTCGATCCGTCCGTCATCACGATAACTCAAAAATAAAAAGATATGAAAATTTTGGTGACGAATTATAATATTAACTTTTAAACTATAAAAGATAAAAAACAAAAATATATTTATTTAAAACATTTTTTCGTAAAATGTTTGAATTCTCTACAATTTTAGCTTCAGTTTGGCTATTTAATTAGCGTTCATAAAATACTATAAATTTCCAGTCTATATAGTTATACATGTAACATATATAACTATATAGACTGGATATTTATAGTATTTTATGAATGCTAATTAAAATCTCTTAATTGTTATCTTCACTTGTTTACTTTATAATGTGCTCTCTTACACTTGTTATATAAACTTCTCATCACGTAAACTTTAATTATATATTCGAAAATACACAGTTCATCCACATGGTAAGTACCGTCTCTATGATTAGTTTCCATCATTCTACAACTGTAAAGACTGTAGTATCCTGCTCTAGATAGATAGTTTATTTTTCATTTATTCCAAAATAATATCTCATAATGAAATATGTCAGAGTGTATTTCGAAAACTTTTTGAACAATGATTTTCCTGTAGAAATATACTCACTCTATTTGTGAAGTGGACAATTAAAATTTTCAGAAGGTAGAGTATAGTGTTAGTTGTACATTTTGGACAGTTTTCTTTTGTATTAAACAAACTTTCTGTATATCATAAACTAGAAACTTCTATGTATGTACATGGTTACCATATGGACAAAAACACTTGAATGCAGGAAGGAGATCATTTGTTAGTGTAATACTAAAGTATAATTTTCAATGAATTTCAATCAATAGTGCTAACTTTATTTTCAACACATATATTTGCTTAAATTATTAAATCTACTTTTAAAGAGCACTTAAAGCTTAACGACAGGAAATATGGAATAATAACTGTGGGCACCATACATCAAATTTCTATCGTTGCTATGCTTTCGAAATTATTATGTATAACGTTAAATACTACATTATAAATCAAATGGTACGTAAGTCTGTAAATGACCCCAGACTGACGGGACGTAATGACAGGCTTAGATCAATCAATAAAGTTAAGCAACAGCAGTCATAATCTGTATTTGGATGGGTGACCACCTACCAGTACTGTGTATTGTTGTTGTATAAATAATAATAATAATAATAATCCCCTTTGGTTAATAGCATATAGCTGAAAGTAGCTGAAGCTAGAAATTAAAAAAAAAAAAAAAGTCTGTAAATGGATTATGATTGAACCAAAGAAGAAAACAGTTGCCCATAGAAGTTCATAACTCCAATTATTTTGTATTCTAAAAGCTTTAGTACTTACTGTAGGTGTATTCTAAAAGCTTTAGAATGTAGGTTATTAACATCAGTGACCAACAGATGGCTATAGCTATTTCAATGTCATCAAAGAATGGGTATATTTGATAAACTTAATTTTTACTTGAATACTGAAATCTTCTGAATAGTTTAATCGATTTTTATGAAATTATTTAGTTTAACATTGGCTTAAATATTAGACATTAAATATAGAAAAAAAATTCGTTCAATCAGAAAGTCGAGATACATTTGATCATTAATTATACTGTATTTTTAACAGATACTGTATACAGTTGTAGTTTTTGGTCTTTTTAACAGTTGTTGGTGGGTGACCGTGATATGGCCAAGATGAAGCCGTGTGATTATGACCTGATTTTACCGGTAAAATGATTATACAAATGATGTGATTACCCAAAAGATGGATTATTAGTATAAGTTGTTTTTCGTATATTAGCCCTGCACAGTGCTGTGCTCTCCATTAAACATGTGGAAAAAACAATGTAGACTATCGTGTCAATCTTTACCATATGCGAAATGTTTGGAGTCATCATATACATTTATACATTCCACTCACTTACATAAACAGTATAAATAAGTACAACATGTTGCAATTGCTGATTTTTGATTAGCACAAAAATAATTCTTTTATAAAATTAAAATTTTCAAAAATTTCAAAATAATAGATATGGATTTATTCAGATATATATAGCATGAGATAAGCGGGTAAAGTGCATGACTAGTATATTTCCGTAAAGAGTAAAAGCGGTTTATTATAATAATATAATAACAAACCAAAGCGATACAGTTAGTATTTATATAATCGATTGCAGTTATGCACATAATAATTTGAATGATACTCGTCAGTTGTAAATTTTCCCTTATCGGATACGTTGCAAGGTCTAAAATATCTAACACGCAAAAGTTTAACCTAATAGATATTACTGCATTTATATTAATTTTAAATATTGTATTGTTTTATTTTACACATACATAGTTCTCTCTGTTTAAAGTTAGTTTATGTTTTATCCGTTTTAAATATATAATATACACATTTTCGATGAAACTCGTTAAAAAATCAATTCTACGATTGCTGCTTTGTGGCACATGGAACCAAATAAGCAAACCGTTAAAATCGATACAAATTCGTTGTTGAATTTTCAACAGAGAAATCTATTTTAAAAAATTTTTGAATCTGTTTTGACTAGTTTCCACACGATGTGGTTACGTTTGTATGTAAGAGTATGTATATTTTATAAATAATTGCTTACCTTAAGTCCAAAACCGTTGACTCAACCAACATCTTTCACTAGTAAACCAACAGATAGCGTCATTGTATAACTACCACGACGAATTATTCACGAAGTAACCTATTTTGTAAATCTATAATATAGACATATGTACGTTAAATTTTCCCTGAAGCCTTGCTCACATTGATCAAGTATTTTAGCCAAGTAACAAGTACATTAGAACTAAGCATTAAGTATTAAAACTATGTATGTAACTACAGTCAGTCATGTACTTTAATTTCAAACCTCAAAACAGTTATATGACTGTGGCTGGAAAAAAAATTAATGTCAAACAGTTTGTTTGTTTTTTTTATTATTATATATTTATGATACAAGAGTGGTGTGGTATTGCTTGCACACAAATAATAGAATTTAACTTAACTACTTGAATATACAACTTTAATAATTACTTGACTCAAATGTAACTGTTTACTTGCAACTTGACTACTAAATAAATTGAACAATGTGAACAAAGCTTTAATGCCATAAGATATTAACTATGTTACTAAAAATTGATATCGTAAGCGTGTAAATATGTTTTTATTATAAACCAACGACGCGAGCCCAGAGGTCGAAGCGAAAACAACAATGAATAGTAATTCAGTTATTTTGGACAAAGCGTCATCATCATAACAAGAGAATTCATTCCACCATAGAATATAGTTTTATCATTCGTTTATATGTAAAACTCTTGTACATAAAAGCCTTTGTGTTTACTAATTTTTTGAATATAATGTAATTAAATTTACAGTCTTTATTCCATCGAGCAAAGAGGATACCTCTTTTAACAGAGAAAATGAAAATAAATCAAATACACTGCCAAACCTGGACACAGACCTTCCTTGTGGTATATGATCTTGTCAATAATAATTATAGGGATATAGATAATAATTCATATTTTACGTAATTATAGAATTTACTGTCTTAAACACGTGACTCTTTGATCATATTTTGGTAGATTTAATATATATTTTCCAGAATAATAAAATTTTGCATTGGTTTTTAAAAAATTATAATTTGGAAATGATGAATTTAAAATGACAAAAATAAAATTCTTAAATTTTTTATTATTCTCAATGATTTTTATCATTATTTTAAGCCATCACATAAGAAATACAATTTTTTTATTTTTGTGTAAAATTTTCATTGGTGTCCTGCATAATACGTGAAAGGAACTTTTCAATCGATAAATGAGAAGCTGTAAAATTGAGGATTCTAGATAATATACTTATTATTCTAGAAAATATAGTTGTTTATTCAATTTTTTAGCAAATGCCTGCCAATGAGACGATATTTGATCTTCATAATAAAACATTATGCATTTCAGTAAAAAAGTTTACAAAAAAATTGTTGCAATCAGCTAAAAAGCCCGAGAGGTGAGAGACAAAAAATGCGACAAATTTTTTTGTATTTTTATAAATGCATATTTCGACTACAAAGTAGCCATCATCAGTATGAATTTGGTGACGGTTTGCTCAAAACTAACATTTCATTTGGATCTTAGTTATCGGTTTATTAAGATGTCTTATACAATCACAAAAATAAACCTCAAGTTAAAGCAATTACAAAAAATATATTTTTAAGCAAAATTTACTATTTAAGGCCTAATTAATATGCAAGATACACTATCTTATTAAATTTTTAATAACATACGCTATATCTTATTAATATATCGGAACTATTTTTATTTATTAGCATTAATAAAGTACACAAAATATTCAGTATATACAGCTATAAATTCATTTTCTTCTATCGTTTATGGTTTAAAAGTTTGGTCATGAATGAATTTAACATTATTGCACTATATTGATGCACTATGTTGAAAAATATTCATGATTTACCAGGAATAAATTAATTTTTTAAAAATTAGTTGCAATACCTATACATTATCTTTTACAACTTTAATGGCCACCTCTCGCTAACGCTAATGAATGAGACTGATAGACTAAAAGTATGCTATAAAATCAAAAAATGAATCTTTAGAAAAGCTTGCTTTTTTGAAATAGTAATAATAAATTTCAATATTGATTAATTTTAGATAACAAGGCAGTTCTATTAACGACAAATTTATGTTTTTTTTTTTAACAATATCATTAATCAATATCATTAAAGTGTATTTTAAATTCATTTTAATTAATTTTTTACAAATGATTGTATTTCAAGGGACATGGTAATGTATTCGAAATCATTTTTTTCTTGTATACCTATGTAAATATAAATATTTTCAACCATTAAAAGTTATCCGTCAAAATAGATCTTTACTACAATTATGTTTCTGTCCATAATATCGACCAACTTCAAGTAAAGATCTTTATCTATGTATATTTATTCCGCTGTAACTTTCGAATGCATTGTTTGATTTGGTATATATGTTTATCAAGCTTACAAAATTTATTTGATAGCTTGCTTTTCGAAATTCACTCATTCGGGAAAATATCTAAAAGTTACAATTAATATAATACTAGATTTCAATATATGTTTGTATTTACAAGAAAGATGCGGATTTTTGCAATCGATGTTAAATCAAAATAAAAAATTCAGAGACATGCGAAAAGCTTGATTCTTTTAATGTACTCCTTTCCCTTTTGAGAAAAGTAACTTATATGAAAAATGCAGCTTTTTTTATGCACATTTTGATATGAAAAGTTATTAAACTAGATTGTTAACAGAATGAATCCAGCTATTGACTTAGATTCTAATACAATAATATTTAATCTTTAACTTTGGCACTTTATCCTGGTGGACATAGAAATACACCAACAATTTTTTTTCATAAGGTCGAGCCAGGTTTTGATAAGCAAGAAACAAGATTGATTTTGATGATCGTGTCTATCTGTTAACCCCCGCTCCCTTATGGGTATAGTTTAAAAAATTTATCATACAAAAAGTATAGTTATTATTGGTTCAGACATTGTCTAAACACGATATGATTTTATTCTACTTTGGAATGCATGCTAAAATAGGCTTATAAAATTGAAAATCTTTGCCTGAAGTGTACGTACACGTCGTTGGTAAATAATGTACGGTGGCTTATGTTGTATTATAATTAAAATAACAATCATTTATTGTCTAACTGTTTACATCAGTATAAATAAAATAATAAAACGCCTTTTTATATCATGAAAAATAAGACCGCATTGGTATAGTATTATTATTATTACTATTATTTGTAAAAAATAGTTAGGTATATAGTTAGTGAAGAAATGTATTTGTTGGAACTTTATACCTATTGAACGTAATATACAACAAAAAACTGCAGAATCATAAATAAACTGTACCAGTCGGGGTCTACCTTTGTTGTTTTGTTGGTTTATTCGTTGTGTTTATATTACCAGTCGACGTTGGACGATTTTCTCTCTGGACAATACACACTATAATACAGATCGTTTTCTATCTATTTTCATAAAATAAACCTATATAGAGTATGGTAATTTTTAAACGTACATAAAAACATGTTAAAAAACATAATTGGGAATCCCCACTATATATTGTTTAAAATAATAAATAATGCTTAATGTATAAATCTGTTGACTCACATTAAAATATTTTTTGGTATGTATAAAAAATTAATATTCTATATAGAACAATTTTTGATCCATTTTACCTATATCAATAGAAACAAAAAACGATTTGTATACTACGTGTATGTTAAAATAAATCTACTAAACATAATACTTTGAAACTACAACATATATTTATTAAGCTATTAACCAAACAATTTTTTAGTATCATCTGAAAGAATGGTGATGACTCTGATATAAGTCTTAAGCCTTTATAGGTTCACAGGTGTCTCTGTGAAAGTGATTGCGGTATTGCGTTTGGGAGTCATACAGGATTATTGCCTGACTGAGTTAAGTACACACCTACCTTTAATTTAAAATTCGTTACCTCTACGCTACTGTGAATTTTTATGATTTTTAACCAGTGACCATTTGCTGACCCGCCCCCTCTAACAACCATTGCTCAATTTTACTTGGACAATTTTACCTACCAATATTGGACCCAGTACTTCTAGATGATGTATGGAAATACTTATTTAAATAGCTATATAAGTGGTACTGCTTGAAGAATTGAGTTGATATTTGGTTAATAAAATTTTCTGTGGTTGCAAGATGCTTTTTTATCAAAATCGGATGAACGCTTCATAAGATATTGGTATTTAAGTTAAAAAATATAAGTCACGAGCAAGCGCCGTATTTCCGAAACAGTAATTGATACGTCATATGTTTGTAAAATTGGATCATCCTGAACATCTCCAATAATTTTACCAAAAATTTACCTTATAGTTATACCTATTCATATCAGATGTGCAAATTCCTGTATAAAAGTCTTCTTCTAATTCCTTCCTAATTCGAAGGCTCAAAAAAGTGACGCGACGCCGTGATGATTGAGAATCAATCATTAATATTTTCGTACTTCTAATTACAGCTTAAAGAATTTTTTCAAGGCTAAAATGGATATATCCTTGCATATAAACTGTCCCACAATGTTTTCAATTTGAAGATTCAACTTTTCGTCAATTTATATAAACTAATTTGTTCGTGTGTATGTTAATTGCCCTCTATATTCAACATACAACAGTTTATTTAAGTAAGCAATGAAAAAGGTAAAGTTGAATTTTCCGAGTTCACACTGATTAATGTAGATGGCTCTCATGTCAATATTAAAAAATGCGCTTATAATTTATAATATGTTATATAAATAATCTAACATTTTCTTTGTCTGAGCTAAGCTAATACAAGAAAAATTTTACATTTTCATACCGGATAATGCAAATTATTATATTAATTATAAATATGTATGTTTATTATTTTTTTTAAATGATAATTTAGTGTATAGTCTAGAGAAATAAATTCAAGGAGATTATAATTTTGCACGTGGTTTGTGAGTAGCGGATTTTATTTATATCTACATAAAAGTCTGCGTTAACTTCTTAAATAATTTAATTCAAAATATTTCTGTACGAATAATATTATCTGGATACAATTTACGAAAGAATGCTTTTGTACATAGTTTACAATCAGTTCGAACATATTGGAAACTGTTAGAAAATCCGAAACACGTAGTTGTTAGTGAATGATGATTATTGTTGTTAATATTGTTTAGGTTTTACCTATAATAAAAAATGGGTGTGATTTTGGTAATCCCACTCATAAATATAACAAAGAAGTAACGTTTGAAATATTAAAATTCAGTTTGTATTCAATCTGAACTGATGATTAAAATAAATTTAACAACTATTCAATACTAATTTGAAAAACAGAAAAATATTTATTTTAAACTTCTATGGATTCACATGCATAGATGTTAGTCTTGTCAAGTGATCTGAAAATTATAAGAATTTGTGCTCCAATAATTTTGGAAAAATGTTTTAAAATATCTAGATTGTAATCTTAATTGTAAAAACATGTCAAATTGAATTCTTTAAGAAAATTAAACATTTTTATAATTAATTAAAAAACATCCAATTATCTAATTTCAACACAAATTTTCAACATAAAATAGGTATCAAAACTCAAAAAATAGATTTTAGTTGAATACCATAATTGATATTTATTATTGAAAATGTAAGCAAACTTACAGAAAATTTGTCTGTTATATCGGAATCAAAACTGCGATATATGTATACATACTCTTTGGAACCATCGAACGAACATCGTTTTTTGGAACGATTTGGTGTGTATATTTCCTGATATTGGTTAAATATCTTCGAACTTTGACCTTCGATTTCAATTTTTAACAATATATCAGAACTAACTTTTTCGGTTTTTAAGTAGTGCGCGCTCTAAAAATCGGGTACATAAATTTTCAGTTTTTCTATTTTCGACTTTTTTTTGACATCCAGAATAATCTATTTCAACAAAATTCAAATCCCTGTTGAAAAATTATACCATGTAAACTTTCATCCAAATTGTGTGACTGGCCTACGATATAATGACATTTTAATCGTTGAAAAAAATGAGGATGTTGAGTAAAAAAATACACTTGCGCCATTTTCATTCGGGTTTTGTATCCAAAGGGTAAAACGAAACTCTGTTACTAAGATCCCGGTGCCGGTTTGCCTGTCTGAAAGTCAGTCTGCCTATCAGCCCTTCGGTCACCAGGCTGTATCTCATAAACTGAGATAGTAATACAGTTAAAGTTATTACAAATGATGTATTTCTGTTGCCACTATAACAACAAATACCTAAAAACATAATAAAATAAAAATATTTTAGGGGGGGGGGTATAGATAATGGTACGGAACCTTTCATGTTGGCCGGGTTTCGTATAAAAATAAGTATTTCAATATAAAAGTATTTTTATATAAAATTATTTCATCAATAGCTTTACACTTCACGATTATCCAGAATAATCAATTTTTAGACATTTTTACAGATTTTGAGGTTTTGAAGGGGTGTTGAAATCGAAACGGAATTTGTACAAAACATCCATGTATATAAAAATTTTTAATATCGGAACAAAAATTCCTTTTCTAACAGGAAGACGATTGACCTCGACGTATTCACCAAAATTAATGAATACAAAATTAATAATTAGAAGATATTGAATATTCAATAAAATTGTAGTAATTGTAAATTTATGTATAATAAAAAGAAATTTTATACGTATAAATATATAAATCTTTTATATTCATGGCCAGCCGGTATTAACAATAAAATGTAGATAAATATCCTCCTCCATGCCACATTGTCTCCTCATTACCATTCAAAGTTGCAATCAAAATATTATTATTTTATTCATGAGAATACCTAACTAAACAAAAATTAACCAAACAAAAACACACAGACATTGTAGTGAGATCATTTTTGATGGTCTTACCGGAACTTTATTGTTCAGTTTTTTAAATAAAATTCCGTTGTGTTCATTTTTAATAAAAACAAATGTAAATGTTTATTTTTTTATATCTGATATTATACAAGGTAAATTAGAAAAACATTAACTATTTATTTAAAATCGTTTGTAATTTTTTATATTCTTTTTTTTTTTTTTTTTTTGTTCATCCAGAAATAAGAATGTTTCGAATTTTCTCAATTGGATTTTTATTTATAATTTTACGAGCAATCAATGGTCAAGTAGATGATAAAATTTATTTTCCAAATGATAATGTATCATACAAACGTGAGCCAAATTTAAATACACAAAATAGTAACAATTACTATCCGTCCAATTTAAATTCTCAAGTTTTTACAAATAGACATGAAAATAAAAAAGAAAATTATCAACCAAATTTAAATACTCAACTAAATGTGGGCAACAGATATGAAAATAACAATCAAAATTATCCAGTTGAAGTTGCTCACATTCAAAGTGGATTGTCAACGTTATCTCATACATTGGATGATAAAATCAGAGAGAGAAATCCAAATTTTAAAAATACCATTCTGTCTCCAATTTGTATCGGTGGTAAGTAATTTATTTTTAAAAGTTAACTGACTTCTTGGAGGAATGAAAAATTTTAAGCAACAAAAACCACTTCTAGTAAAAAAAAATGCAATTAGTTTGAATTTCTTCCCAAAAATTGAAATTTTATATGGACATCAAACTCTGGAGGATGAGTGTTCCAAACAATATCAATATTCTAAGAGGAAATTACTATCCAGAATCTTAATAAAATGACGTACTAATGTAATATATGCGGAACTAATGTATATGTATGTATTAAAAGTTTTCTGGTTTATGGCAATAGAAGCCATATTTGAGTAATTTGGGAGATTTATTTTTGTATCAGAGATTTGTGTTAACTTAAACAAAACCTTTTAGTCATAAGGCAGCAGGACATTGGCTACGTCTATGTATTGAATATGAATTCCAATTTTGAGTAGAAATTGATCTATATACAATTAACAAATAACTTTCCGTTTTTGTCTAAAATATGATTAAATAATTTTTCGGGTTTCATTGAATAAAAAATCGTGTACAAACAGCAATACAATTCAGAATACATAGAAAAAATAATTTGAAATGTCTCGTCTGCAAATTATTTGATTTATCATTTGCCATAGACCATGCCAATTGAAGACTCAAATCAATTTAAAAAATTTTCGGTTGTAAAATAAAGGTAATTATTCAGTACACTGAAAGCCAAAACATATATCTCTACCAAGAACATGTTAGGAGTTAATTGCTTGGAAGAATAGTTTTACCAAGGACATTTACATTCTGTAAATGCGTCAATTATATGGAAAACAAACAAAAACCTGCGGTAATCTATTCGTAAAAAACGTGTAATGCATAGGAAAATCAATTTATATATTAAATAGTTTAATTACTCTCAATTATAAACAATAGTTTTAACCTTGTAATTTGATTAAAAAACCGAGAAATTATGTAATACTTGAATTCTTTTGAATAATGCAACAGAGCAATTCTGTCCATATATTTTACCATGTATTTTCCAATTATACATATTGACTTTGTGGTTAAAGTTTCCTTTTTTTTATTGCAGAAATATTAGCATTGCTTATGCTTGCATCCAATGGAACTACAAAGTTTGAGTTAGCAAACGTTTTGGGATTGAATACCAAAACCTTAAGCTACGAACAAGAATTATTTTATCATAGCGAATTTGCACGTTTAATATACAGTTTGGAGTCATCATCGAATAATGACGTATTTACAACAACAGCTACCGCACTCTTTGTTACAGACAATGTAAATATAAATCGAAATTTTGAAGAAAACATTCTAAATTTGTATCATAGTGAAATACAGAAGTTTAATTCGAAATTTAACAGTGCTGATATCATTAATAATTGGGTGAATCATAAAACATATGGAAAAATATCAAAAATCTTGGAAGAAAATTCAAATGATACAGTGGTGTTAGTTAGTACCTTATATTTTAATGGACAATGGAAAACACCTTTTACAAATTTGCAAAGGTACATTCTTTATAATTACAAAAATAATTATTTGATGATCCTCCATGCTTTAAGCCTTACGGCTGAAAACTACTTATACCCTTGATAATGTGCAAAAGATTTAAAAACAACACTCAATAAATTCTATTTGATGGAATCTTTAGAAGTCTATTAGCTTCTGCATTGATTATGCTATCTAGCAATATCACCCGGATTTGTATATAAATATTTATCTTAGATTATTTTCGTAGATATCATTAAATACATTAAATCAAACTCTTCTTCTTCGAAAATATGCACTTGACAAAAATTAGATGTTATAGAAAATAAATATAGAAAATGTTCGCTATGAAAGTGTTGCTTCTAAGCAAGCGTACGAGGGAATTTTTTATACTCGTCATATATTATTATGTATGACGTATTACTCTAACATATTTGTCAGATTATATTTTTTTAGTCTTTGTATAAGTGTTCAAATTTTGGTATAGGTGTTGATAGAAATAATATAATTACTCAATTTCCGGCCTTCCGACCGTCCGTTTGTCATTACGATAACTTTTAGTGACGCATTCTCAATATTAATGGTGATTTTAAGTTCGTGAATGATCAAAATCGATCCATTTGGTCCAATGGATCTTTGACCCAACTTTTAAACTATAAAATAAAAGTTTAAATACAAAACATGCTTATTTCATTAAAACAAACAAGTTTTGTAAAAAAAAAATTTTTCTAATAGTATTATACAATAGTTCAAACAATGATATTGAATCATATACCGAGTATCTAAACAATAAACTCTGTTATTTGTTATCTTCACTTGTTTAAATATAATCATGTCTTTTTATTTTAGGCGTTACGAATTTTTTCCTGATGGTGTTCAAAACAATAAAAATTTTGTATATGTAGATATGATGACATCTATTGAACATTATAAGTATTTCAAAGATACAGCACACGGTTTCCAGATAATCGGAATTCCATACAAAGACGAATCTGCAGTATTTTATATAGTTCAACCTTTGAATTCAAATCGACAAATATTACAACAAATCAAAATTTATTTAAATCCGCAAAATATTCAAATAGCTCTTTCACAAATGAAAGATAAATATGTGACGTTAACAATTCCCATAATGATACTTACTGAAACCATGGTTCTTAACCAACCATTAATTAAGATGGGCATTCGATCATTATTTAACATGGAAGCAGATTTATCCAACATGTTTCCACCGTCCGAAAAATGGTTTGTTGATGTAATATTGCATAAAGTCCAAATGGAAATTACAGAAACAGGAACAATTGGCACAGCAGCCACTACAGCAACATATGCTAAAACAAGGGCTTTGAATTTTCATTTGAACACACCTTTTATGTTTTTTATTCGACACGAACCAACGAAGTTGAATTTATTTTGGGGATTAATTGAAGAACCAACACCAAACTATCGTAATCCATGAGTTTAATCAGTTTTCATGCTTTTAATCAGTACAGAAGAATCCTGTCCGTTGCATACTTACCAAAACCAATGTCACTTTTATAAAAGGGCAACAAATATATGAATCAAATCAATTTTGAAATACTTCAAAGAGTTTGAACAGTCAGGAAAATGTTCTTTGCTCTTATTACAAAAATTAATCAGTTTTCTTAATAAAACAGTAAAAAGTTTTTAGATATTTTATCACCATTAATCATGCAAAAATTTGTTAAAATAATGAAAGTTCAAGTTATTACGCCTATACTTGATTAGTCGACGAAAATCGTAATATCGCAGAAATATTCATCTATGTTATAAATGATTTTGATACAAGAGATATAATGTGCAACTTTATGTAAATCGGTCAATTTGAAAAAGCAGGTGACCGTGATACCTTGCATTTTCTAACCAGTTTTGTGAGTGGTACTTCCTCTGTTGTAATTTTAAAAACACTTACAAGCCAATAAAATAATAAAAAATGAAGCTTTAATTGTAAATCGATTGTAATTACGAACAAGCAAACAATTACTCTTAATGGTTTCTGCTAAGATTGGCTGCTGTCATTGAAGCCAACAATTGGCACTTTGCTTGCATTAATAATCAAATCCAGTGAAATTTCTCGTTAATAAATGAATAATTAACCAGCAGTCGAGATATTATTATAAAAATGTATTTGTTACCCGTTGTGGTTTTTACCCACAACATAGATAAAAATTCAAAATAGCGAAATTCTCTGTTAAGCTATTACTTAACTACTCCGTTACTTAACTGCATGTTTACAATTATGTTTTATCACCACAAATTACTCTATTGGCAGACGATATTGAAACGAAAATTGTCACGACTTAAATACCAATACAACTTTCTTTGCCTTGCAAAATCATTAGTAAGATAAAAATTTGTTTAAACTTTATTAGTTTGAGTGCCGAAAATGGGACTGATTAAAATACAATTTTACTAATATAATCTTTGCAGAAAACATTTTCAAAATCATAACCAATTTTGGGGGGTTTAAGCAAACATAAATAAATAAACATAGACGACAAAGATTAATTTTTGAACAATGTCCATATTATATTTGTTTTGAATCCCACATACACACACGGCACGTTGTGAACCTTGTCTTAAATATCAATTGTATTGTATTTTTTTTTAATTATTTATTTATTTTTAATTAATTAATTTTTTTAAATATTAATTATGTACATGGTACAATAATAATAAATAAATGTGTTTAAGATTATTACAGAATACAACAGCATCAAATGTTTCTCATACACACCACATTCTAACGTTTTTTTTTTTTTTTAAATAACCATTAGCTCCACCACCATGGTAGATTATGATTATTTTGTAGTACATCGTAGTGTTTAATTGTAGATACAAAACTATCTCGCACACACTTTTTTTTTTTAATAAATATTCTTTTTACCAAAAATAAAACTACACATTTTTATGTTTTAGCAAACTTACTAAAAATGGCATTCAAATTGACTCCACAGTTGTAACGGATAGTTTTCAAAATATATTTGGGAAAATTTCTACAATTTAACACTAGATGTCTCCGTATATGAAATTACACAGTGTTTTGTCTTCTATCTTGTTTTTTTTACAAAACTTTCTCATATCTCTGTACATTCATTATTTTATTCAGCAATTACCATAGCCTTCGTACAGTGTAAAATCTGATCATAATTAATTATACTTACTATTATAATAATTTAAATTTGTTTTGTTTTTGTTTTTTTTTGTTTTTTATTTTAATTATTTTTAATTAATATTATTATACTTAATTTATATATATTTTTCACTTACATTCGAAGCATCCACAGAAGGAATTGGTTATTGCTTTCTTATTGCAAGATGCCATTTTTTATGTGGCTGTAAAAAGGGGTAGTCACAAACAGGAATAAAATAGGATAATGTTTTTAAAAAAAAATTGAATTTTTATCAAAATAAATATTGATAAAAATGTTTACCTAATACTTTTAAATTGGATAGGAAATTTTTTTAATGGGATTACATAATTTGTATAATTAATGGTTTATATTTATATTATTATATAATCATATATATAATAATCGTACAAATTCAAGTACATGAGACACGTTTTTGTTTTCTGCACTTGGAACAAAATAGAATAGATTTATTAATTTTTTTTCTTTTTTTGTTCACTATTTTTTAATAATTATTTAATTGGAACTCGAAACAAAAATGGCGTCTAAATTAGATTATACCTTTTGTTTTTTTTTTAATAATATTTATATACTTATTTATATATACAGCCTGTGTACACGCAAATATATTTTTAAAATTAAACGTTATTTTTTTTTTATAATTTATTTTTTATTTACCATTTTTCAAAATAAAATTAACCTAAAAATTAAGTATAAAATTTTTATTTATTTATTTATTTTTATTATTATTTTTTTTTTTAACTTTTTTGGGGAAAGTTTGTTTTTAAAACAATTAACCAACCTTTTTATCGAAACTTATAATTTATTGCCCAAATTAAGAACATTCAGCGTGACTAAATATCTTAGAATTGTTTTGAAAAACAAACTTTTTACACAAAAAATACGTATAATAATTACAGAAAACAGAAAATTTCACACAAAAACTAAATTAAAAAATACAAATATTTTTTTTTAATTTTTTTTTTTTTTTTTAATTTGGACAGCACGTTTCAGTGTATAGTATAAGGCCCATAATATACAGTTTGAATTATACAACTGAAAACGATTCACAGTATTTTTTAATATTGTCGAGATAAATGTTCCTTTATTTAGGGAAATAATGACTATTATTTTTAATTACGTTTTTACACACACAAACTAAACGGTGTTCAAAGTAGAGGATCTACTCATTAAAAGTTTTTTATTTATTACAACATTATTTTAAACGTTCAGTGTTCTATATAAGCTTTGTTTTTGTTTTGTTTTGTTTTTTTTTTTTTTGGAAATTCTTAAAAATGGAATTAATGAGAGTCGTCACGCGCTGTAGATTCTCTAAATATAAACAGTTTAACTTGTATAGCGGGCGACGCCTTTGTTTGAAAAAAAAAAAAACGTACAGTGTCGCTCGCAAAAACTGGCGGTCTTTTTTTAAATTCATCAATTAATAGTAAATATATAATATAGTGCCTTTAGATGGACTAATTTAAATTTCCTACAGAAAAGGGAAACAATTTGTTTTCCTTAAATTTACTTTGGTGTACATTTTTTATTAAAAATTTTTTATTCTTTTCGAAACGAAAAAATTCAATAATTTTCACTATAAGAAAGAGAGAGTGAGAGAGAGAGAAATACACAAAAAATATTTTGTAGGTACCTATATGAGTGTATTATACGTTACTCTCTCATTATTTTAAAGTAAAATTAGACAAAATTGTTTTCACTTTTTGTTTACTGTCTTTGCTCTGTGGAGGCCGTATGATATGTTCATGTATGTAATACTAACACTATTATGACGGAAAATTTAAAATGGTGTATTAATTTTCATTAGTTTAGAGAGAGAGAGAGAGAGTATTTAAGAAAAAAGAAGTTAAAAATATTTATTAGTACCAAGATGTCCCTACGCCTATTAAAATAATTATCTGTGCATCCTTAATTTTAAGAGTAAATTCGAAAAAAAATCATACAATAATGCCCATCACTCAAATTATTATCATACTGTACACGATAATTATTATCTCAAACTGAGAAAGATCTGAAGAGATTACACAAATAATAGTAAAAATAACGTTATCTATTCTATTTTTTTTTTTTATATGTTTACCTACTTATAAATTTTTACAAAACTTTAGCGTTTTGTGACTTCTTTGTACCATCTTATAAAAGTTTTAATTTATTGTTTTTATTTCGGTAATAATAATAATAAAAAAATTGTATTTTATTTTATAACTTTTTTTTTTATACTTATAAACAACATACAATAAAACGATTCAACTTGTAATTTTGATTTGAGAATCCTAAACAAAACTAATATCAAATAAATTTTCTAATCGCGGTCCTAAATGCAACCATATGTAAAAAATATAAACTTTGAAATATGAAAAAGATTTACGTTTAAAATTAATTAATGCCTCTTAGGGTTTAAAACTAACAAGTAATTAATTTCATTTTTTCAAAATTTTGATATATTTATGGATAATAGTTCAATACTTATATTGTCTGTGTTTTGAAACATTATTTTATCGATGGACAGCTAGGTATGATGTCATCAATATTCTATTTTAGCCATGTTCCACAACATATATATATATACCTAACTGCCCATCTATAACAGTAAGGTTTCGAAACACATACAATTTATATAACAAAAAATAATCACAATTTCCATAAAGATAAATCAATTTACCATACCACGAAAAATATAAGTATAATTACGTTTTGATGTCTGACAATATTCAACTAACTCTGGAAGAGTAGTCTTAACGGAATACAATTAAGCTTGACAGATCACAGTCAAGACTTCAGAGTATTAAAGTTCTTGACTTTGAGTGATTATTTCTATGAATATTTTTGTCTTTTACTATCTGAAAAAATGGCCTGTATGCTTAATTTATATTATAAATTTAGAGAGACCATAAATATATCGTTTTCATAAAATTATAAATTTATTAAGAGTTATATCGAAAATTCAATTTTTGAAATGTAAATTTTAAATTTGATGCAATTGGTCAGAAACTTTTGAAGAAGAAATTATTGAATAAATTTTTGACAATCAAAAATTTCAGTCAGTTAATTTTCTATGTCACTTTACATCTGATTGTCTAGTAAATTAGTAAAATTTTCGCAGAAATATGAATGATTGACATTCATCAGTACAAACAGTCCATACAAGCTTGGAAAGTTAATGATTTACTTTTATATTTTGCAAAATTATTTCGAATATTTTGGAAAATTGGACCAATAATTTGATATATGAAATTATTACTTGTATATGCTATTCGAATTATTACTTTCGCTGTTCTTAAAAAAAAAATACTAACGGGCTTTATTTAAGTTAACGAATAAATGAGAATAATATAGAATTGTTAAATGGCGTGTCTACATTTTGGTTTTTTACTAAAATAAAAATAATATTTGGAATTTATCATGTGTTTTGTGTGATTTACAATTTATGATAGATGAATATTATTTATGATGATGAAACATTGACCGCTATTTATTATTATTAATTTATAATAATTTTCATAGTTTTAATGGTGACATGCAAACGCATACGAATCAAAAAGCGCTTAATAATTGATTTTTGAATTTTTATAATTTTTTTTTTTTTTTTATTAAATCATCAAATAGTTCAGATGTTTGTCAAAGAAATTTCATTATTTATATGTGTTTTTTTTTCTCTACTTTAGTCAGCGACTCCAACAAAGTTTCATCATATCACGTTTAAGCAAGCAATTTACACTAATTAGGTAAATGGTAAACACTCTAATATATGTGAATAAAGTATTGCAATTCATAGATATTTTGACCATTTTTACATGATGAAATTTGAAATATTTGAAATCAATCGAATTTAATAAGATTATAAATAATTATCTTTTATTTACTAAGAAATGTTAGATCTTTGTGAAGTTCAATGTTGATGTTCATCAATTATTTGAAAATTTATAATTGAATACTCTGCTGTGAATCAAACATCACATTACTAATTAATTGTTTGGCCGGTAGTTGGAGTAATTCTAAGCATAAACCTCTTAGACATTTTATATCTATGAAACGATTTAACCTTTGTTCAAAGTTTAATTGATCGTGTATCTTTCGTTTCATAAATTTCTATGAAGTTACAAATGTGTGAGATGTTATTTTTTATATATTAAAATTAATTGTAATATTTTCATTAATCCAGTAATAGTTTTATTAAATTGCCATGTCATATAAACAAATGAAATTCTTCAACATATTTGACATTTTGAAATTTTGGTATTTGATTTTCTTATTAAAATTACATTTAATTTCATAAAATTTTTGTTTGTTTTGTTTGATTTAGTTTATAACAAATATAATTATTAATTATTATGATATCCATCGTTTATAAAACACTAGTAACACACAATAGTTTTGTAATTTTTTTGGTTTGTTTTGTAGTAATAGGTTTGTTTTTACACATACCACGACGATCCATCAAATTTTTTGTTTATTATTTTATTTATTAATTTTTTTTTTTTTTTAAGTAAAACAGTTATAGAATTTTTTTTATATAACAGATTACATAAAACACAATTAAACATTGCGTTGCGTTAATGTTACGTATTTATATATTAATATATATATATAATATGTAAATATGAATATATTAATTATATATTTATAAACTATTTTTTGGATGTTTTTTTGTTTTTTACATGCTCAAGATTAAAAAATCATGGAGTGTACTTTGTTTGCATTATTTATGTGGTTTTTCTTATTTATTGGTGTTATTATTTCTTGTTAAAAAATATTGTTAAATTCGGAAAAAAAGAAAACGAAAAATGTAAGATTAACAGAATTTGGAAAATACTATGACGTTTTGAATCTGTAGTATTTAATTCTAAGTCTGCGCGATGACACTCTAATAACAGCTATGGCATATCAACTTCGAAGATGGGCGATATTCACGTTTGTTTTCTTCAAAGATTTTTATGAAAATTAAATCAAGTTACTTGATAAAATGATATTTGTTTTCATCCATTTATTGAATATTTTGCTAACGCTCGCTCATTACTGAGAATGTGGATGATAGATACGTGTCTTGGAATAAGTTAACTGTGTTAAATAACTTGCTGTTTTGTATTTTAAAACGCTTATAATTTGCGTTTTAATAAAAAATTTCTGTACGTTTGTCAAATTTGAATGTTTTTCTTAAAAAATAAATTTATGTAATCGAAATTCATAGCGATTCGAAATTTGTATATCGACAATGAATGAAAAGAGTCCTTATAAAACTTGTTTATTTTAAACTGATTTACATTTGATTAAACGATCGTTTACAGATTAATTACGTCATAAAAATATAATTCATATTGTTTGAAATAGAAAACAACAAAGAAAAATTCGCTTGGATGGATAAATGTAATTTGTTATAATCGATAAATTTGCAATTTTATAATAAAAGATTAAAAATATTTTTCACAGTGTTTCATTTATTTGTTATCAATATTGTGGTGTAATAAATTTTTTAATAAATGTTCAATATATTTCTATTTTGAGTGTGTTGCTTGTGCTACAAAATTGAAGGAAACCTACGGAGATTTATTTTCATCAATATAGACGCTAATCATTTGATAATTGAAAGCAAAATTATAAAATATTTTATCTGATGCAAAAATGATGTCGGACAAAAAGAAGAGCCGAACATCATTGTTCAGATTCCAGGTTTTTTTATCATTTAGAAGCTATTTATTTATTTTTTTTTTTTATAAAAACGTGCATATTTCTTTTGTATACTTATTCCAAGTTCTTACTTAATATATAGATAATTTTTTATTGCAGACATTTTTTTTTTTGGTTGTTTGTTGCACAACTCTTGGCAAATCATAGAAATTTTTTTGTCAAGTATTTTTTTTTTTTTATTATTTAATTTTTATTTTTATTTTTTTATAAGCATACTATTTTTATATTTTTTTTAACATTTTCACAATATCAAAATATATATAAAGCAACATACAATGTTGGAATTTTTTTAATTCATGTATATTACACTACATTTTTAATTACTCGTATTGCTTAGGATTGACATACATTGATATATATTTTTCTACAGAGGTTATTATTTACAAAAACAAACTTATTTTTATAATCCCCATAACCTATTGCAGAAGTTATAAACTATCCAGTAGAATTGTCGAGAATTGTCGATGTTACAACAAATCCAGGTACTCAATTCTTGATTGACTTCCATTTCATTTATATAAACAAAAATTTTATTTTTAATATCAAAGTAATTTTTGTAGGCCGAATAATCGTCAAAATACATAAATTAAAATTATATATTTAATTTCATCTCGAAAATGAATAATTTCTTAATTAGATTACTCGGTATCCTGAGACATAAGAAGAGATTATTTTGTAAGCCAATTTCCATTGTCGATTCGAACTCCGAAAAAACTCACATTCCATTCCAGAAAATAATCGGTTCATTTACTTTATTTTAATTTTTGAATAAGTTTAATTTTACTTTAATTGATTTTGAGTTAATAAAAATAAGTCTAAAGTAAAAATTCCAACGTTCAGTAGTTCTTTTGTTACTTTTGATAACAAGTCTTTTAAAATGAAAATTTGGATGCCTAAACATATTGTGTCAAACTCTAGCTGATGGAAACTCAGGACTACTGGATTGGTTACGAAATATCATGAACACAGTTACTGGAATTTTGCTGTCAATGCTTCAAGTTAACTACAAGTTAAATATAACTTGATTGAAAGACTTATTGGGTAATTTTCTATTAAGAAATGTAAGTCCACATGTTGTTAAACGTTGATTCGAGACTTTATAAGAATTATTTTTTTATCCAAAGTACTAATCGATAGGAATTTTATAAAATAATTTCAAAAGTTACGGACTAAATATACATTTAAATTTAGATTCTTAAAAAAATTCGTTGCAATTTGTATTAGAATAACAAAAAAAATTCGTTC
>JAEMTY010000398.1:0-25000 GCA_020423425.1 Chrysopa pallens
TCTCAAATGATAATAGAAAAGGAAAGAGTTTCAAGACAAAAATCGAATATGAATCTTAGCATAGGGCTAGATTAATAAGTGGCCAATTCGAGACTACATTGAGCCGTAACACCAGAAAAATCAATTTAGTCTAAAGCAGTTATTCTAGAGTAGCTTTAAAATTTTAGTTAACAGGTTTTATTGAATTTATGACAGTAAAAATGTAGATAATTTTTGAATTATAGTGTAATTTACATAATACTGTAATTTACATTTTTTTTATATTGTGCCCTTCATAAAACAGGATCTGATCGGTTAGATAAACTTTATTTGAAAAGATAATATTTTTAGAGGAGAAACACTTTTTGTTCCTTAGTTGCTGCGAAATTCAGCAGACTAATTTAAAGACGACGAGTGACAGTTGAGTGAATAAATAATTAAAACAATTGATTCGTACAACCATAGTAAATTATCACTCATTGTCTTTACATTAGGCTACTGAATTTCACAACTTAAGGATAAAAACTCTAACAATGTATGTTTCTAATCTACAAGTACTATCTTTTCGAATAAAGTTTATCCATTAACTGTAGATTAGGTGCCATTTTTATGGTGGGTTCTTAGTGCAAAATTTTCTGATCAAAATTTAGAACTGATCTCAACAATGGGATTTTTCAAAAACCAAATTAAATTTGTTTCGAGATAAATTTTTTTCCCTTAAAATCTTTAATAATAAAATTAAAATAATCATTTAACAATTGTAAATATAATTGTGCTCGTCTATAATAATTATAGACTATATTTAAATTTTAAAAGCATGCTTAAAAATTTTATCTTCTCCCGACATGCATTGTATTTGTTAGTAATTATAAACTAAAACTAAATAAAATAAAAATGCATTTTTTTTTATTAATGACAAACCATAAAACCAGGTGCAAAATTCATTGGATTTTAATAATTAAAACGAGCTAATGTTAAGCAAGCAACATGCAAATATAACAGGTAATTCAAAAATAAAGCAATTTATTTGAATATTAACAAAAATTCTGGGTTTAATAAATAATAAAATGAAATTTAACCTAATTGTTTTGGTACATTAAGATCCGATTAATACTAATTAATTATTATTTATTACTAAAAAGCTAACCAATGGCGATGGGAATGATGTAAACAATTTAACATTAAATCCAGGAAGTATTTATTAAGTATTAAATCCTATTCCAATGTAGAAAAGGTTTAAGGTATTTTCAACAAATTTGTCATTGTAAGCAGGTTATATTTTTTGTCTCTGTAAACAAATTGTTGAATTTAAAAAAAATCGAACAATTGTTGAGCAAAAAATTTACAAAATTTTCAAAATATTTGAAATTGTAAAATAAAATTATGACAACAAAAACTTGAACAACTTGATCGAAAGCTATTCGTCCATAGGGACTTCATAATCGATTGATGCGCCACGAATAGGTAAAATTTGTAATAAAACATTCGCATTCTAGATAATATAATTACTTGTTCACTTTTTTGCATATAAATTGTACATCAAATGACAAACAAAAATTATTGAATAATTACAATTATTTGGTATATTTAAAAAAATTTAGCTATTTATATTTAATACTCAATTTTTTTTCCAAAATAGGCTTCAGCACAGCATTTCAATTCGTAAGAATAACTTATGCAGTGATTGTTCAGTTTGGAATAAAAATACGGTAGTTATCATTGTAAGTAAATCAAAATTTATAAAAAGACATCGTTACCAACAATGAAATTGATGTCGTTACAAAAAAAAAAAAAAAAAAAAAACAAAACAATAATTTTAAATATTTATTTACATCTAAAAGCTGTAGAGGAATTAAAATAAATAGGATTGAATTTTGTTAATATAAGATTGAAGAAAACTAGGATTATTTACCGTATTTTGAATTATATGTGAATTAGGGAGAAGAAAATTCAATCAAAAGTTGAAAAAATCTCTACGAGATAATGGTCTACATTTAAGTGAGTTTTTATACTATCTCAAATTGAAATTCAGCGTTTACTCATATCGTTTTATTTAAAATATAATAAGTAAGAACTTGTCTTAATTTGATCCCATTATAATAATTTCGATTAGCGCATTATTTGGCAGATGAAATAGACCAGTAAACGTCATTTATACATTTCCTTTTATCACGGATAGTAAATCCCTTAATATCTACATCAAGTGTAGTGATAAGAAGAACAAAATATGCAAACTTTAATAAACTTAGAGCAAATTGGAAATATTTCTCTTAATTTTTATGTAAAACGTTTCAAAAAGTTCTCTGAAAGTTGATCATCAGCTGGAAGATTTGCTTATGTCCAATACAAGCCACCATATTGAAAAATGGTTCTCTTATAAAAAAAACCCATTGGACTAACGAAAAAAACGATTCCACTTTAGTATGTTTTATCCGAAATTTTGATTGAGTTTGTATAAAAAATCACTTAACTTATATTTGTTCATAAAAAATACGAAAAATGCATTAAAATACATTCAAATTTAAAATTAAAATAATGAATTTGTGAAATTACCTGTTATAATATTTTTAGTATATTATGTTTTTCATAGCAGTAATGTTTAAAAATGTAAAAAAGCAGTATAAAGTGTATAAATATATTAATTAATAATTCAGAAAAAAATTAAAGAAAATAAAATGCTAGTTTTAAGAAAACAATAAAAAAAAAAAACAAAGAAAAATAAAAACAAAGAAATAAGGAGAGTGTATAGTTATAGTGACGTGATTACCGATGCACACTATACGCGACATTGCTCACCAGTTGGTCGCAGATCGGCACCTGCAAGGGAACCCAATGTTACCATTTGTTAGTATTGTTACTCATCATCAGCATTATTTAGCGCGATGTAGCAGCGATCACAGCATTTTTTTTTTTAAATTAATAGCTAGCATATCTAATTTTTATATTTATTTTTTTTATAATATCCATTATAAATTAATATTGGCATCGCTGTCCATATTAGTATATTGCCAATAAGATATTTTCAGACTTTATTTATTTCAAAACGACATGTAAAAAATACATTTACAAAAAATTTGTATAGCTACATAGACACAAATGGTAAATTAAGTCAAGGTTCAATGACTTAATACCATCGCATGATCTTCTTTAAAAATAAAGTATAAAAAATCATCTTATTTGTAACTATTAACGATGTTCAGGAATTTATTTATTTAGCTTTGGACCAATCGCAGCTTGTTATCTCTTGACAAGGCTCTGATTACGAAATCCTTATTGAATCTCCTATATTGTTATTTTTATAAAGCACTTCTTTAATGTTTAATAATGATTTAATGCGATAAACAACTGATTACCTATTATAAGTAGAAATTTTTTATTTAAATTTAACGACCATGTTTTAGGGATACAAAATTCACTTTTTGAAACATTTCTCTTTAAAGACCCACATTAATAATTTGTTAAAATAATACAAATTAATATTTCGTTATATCGGGTATGACTGTTTTAACAATCATCTTGAGTAGCCAAAAAACATTCCTTAATATACTAAAAAAGAAAAAAAATATAAACATTTCTATAAACAAAATCAATTCAACTATAAAATATGGAAATAATTAAAATTAATTTAATAAAATTGTACTAATATACTTTTTGGGTATTTTTTGGTATATTAAAGTATGTTGTTTAGCTACTGAAGATGATTGTAAAAACAATCAAAACCGGTACAGCAAAATCTTTATATTATTTCGTAAAATTTTTAATGTGGGCATTTATACTATATTTGCAATAAAAAATAAAATTATTTAAGTCGAACAAGATTTATAAACTTCGTTCACGTATGCAATAAACAACTTCCGCAATTGTTTCACCATGTGTTAGGATTAAAATCCTAATGTTTTGACATCTTTATATTTCGTGAACTGTGTTATTTTGCGTTTAAAGTATTCCAAATAACTTTGATGTCGGATCTGTGTAGATGACATTTGTTTTATTATATCCTTACAATGAATTTAATTAAAATTAAATTTAATCCTTATTTCTTGATAGAACTAGAATATTATCTTGTAAAAAATAAGCTCAATATGATAAATACCAGTTAGTCGATTAATAATTTAAGACATTTTAAATTATCTACGATGCTTTTTACTTGTCGTTATGAAATAATTTTTCCAATGTTGAATTATGGAATGAAAATATCGCAGTTATTTAAAAAATTTATATAAATCATTGAAAATGAAAATCAATTTATGAACAAGATTGTAATTTGGTGAGCGATGATTGTTAAAATCTCTTCCGATTTTTACATATTTCGTTTTATTAAATTTTAGAAAAATGTACATTGAAAACATTTGAAGCAAATTTTATTTTGAAAAATGATGTAAACAAAGTATGTAAAAAAAGTAAGAAAATTACTAAATATTGAAATGATATTAATGATATTGCTAATTTTATATTAAAAATGAAAACTGCCGCATTTTATCACACTTAAAAATGATAAAATATCGATTTCTACTATATTTAGGAATATATTCTATGTATTTTCAAGTAATTTGTATATTGACAGCATGATCTTAGCGGTTAGCGCTGAGCAAATACATGCCCTAGAAATTAATTCAGTGATTTTTAACGAGAATCCGTAATGTACATTTTAAATTAATAAAAACATTTTTATTGATAAATGAAATATTTGAAAATATATTAGATTCATTAAAAATCACTGCTTAACTGAAATTATGATGTATAAAAACACACATCTAGCTAAAAAGAGCATGGAGCAAAATTCTGATGTAAAAAAAACACTGACCGCTAAAAATTATTATTATTTCAAATGCAAAACGTATTAAAATGTTAAATTAAAAAAAAAACCACAGAAGCGCAGCTTTATTATTATTTTTATTGTATTAATATTGCAAAAATACCTTTAAAAAAATTGTTTATGATGTTAAAAAAAATTCATATTCTTTTTAATTTTTAAAAAGTCGGGAGAGCCGAAATTATATCATTATATAAGTTTAACGCGTCTGTTTTTTTGTATATTAAAATATATAAACTGCGTTTATGTTAAGAATATTTAAGACAAACCTTGCAGTTACAAGCCGTGCAGCGATCATCCGGATCTTTCCATGTTGATCCTGAATCGTAAAGGCGTCCGGCGTAGGTGCACGGCAAGCCTCCATTGCTTGCATTATGATACGTCGTTAATGAACATGGATCATCGTTACATCGTTCACAACAATCACCAGGTGTTCGAATTCGATCCAAACACGTTAACGGTGGACATTCAAGTTGCCAACAATCAATTTGACCAGCCTTAAACAAATTGTGAAGTTTATTAAATAAATAAAAAAAAACCATGGAAAATTTGGCAGTTAACGATCTGAGCATAGAATTTTCGATTTATTGAATTTTATCAAATTTTATCATGGGCTGCCCCCTAAAATCTAAGTTTTCTCAAAATTTTAAAAATAAAATCTTAAATATTATTCTTAATGGATTTATTTTCCATAACTATGAGAGTTGTTTTTCTACTTTTTAGTATAAACTTAGAAATTATAAATCTACGTCCTCCTTGAAAACTTCCCTTCACTCGAAAGTAAATATGTCTACTGGAGTAATATTTTTTTATAAGCAGTTGAAACTATTGAACTATGCTGACACCATAGAAAATTTAGAAATCTAATTTCTCTGCCTGAATTGTTTCCAGGATGATTGAATTTAAAGTTTTGGACTCAAACATTCTATATACAACTTCTTGTAAGAATCTACATTGCAAATAACATTAATTTGATCAGCCTCCAAGCATTTCTTATACGTGGGATACCCTTAGATCACCAAATTTTGAATCTGGTGGCTTAAAGATATTGTTAAGTCAAAAGACCCACTATTATTCCCAACACTACCCTAGACAATTCAATCGAGCAGAGTTAAACAAGCCATTTTTGGCAACTTAGCTTAGTGCTTGCCGAAGACATTTTCTTAATCGGGGAAACATAGAGAACCTTGATATTGAAATTACAGACTCGGGTGGGAGAGATATTTTGAGTAGCTCATCCCGCGAGAGCGATACAGTACTTCGTTATCCTTAACACCAGAGTAATTTGGTACCTATCAGTCTAACCATATGGAGTAAGTTAAATGGCTACACTGAAATTTACAAAAATAATTACCAAACATTCACAAGTTTGACACTGATATATCCAACGTTCACCACTTCTAAACAAGACTTGCTGTAATTCTTGATGACGACACGTTTGATTGGGATCACACTGTGGACAACACACATCATGTGCACTATTTTTTGCTGTACAATCACATATAGGATCCCGACATGATATTACACCTTTATTACATGCACACCGTTTACATGGTGGACCACCGTCGGGAATTGTTTCTTTGCCATCTGGTATTTCTTTACCCTTATAAATACAATTTTGACTACACGTTGTTTGACTATGGTGATGATCATCTTCTTGTATATCTGGACACACACACATAAAACTTCCTTGAGTATTTACACATCTTGCAGACGGATGACACGTATGCTTATCTTCTTTACATTCGTCAATATCTATCAAAAGTAATTTAAAATTAAAAAGTGGTATAAACTTGTCAGTTAATTTATAATCAAAATGTAATTAATGAGAGACTTTTCAAATTATACTTCAAGTAAGTGGAAGGGTTTATTAGGAGTTGGTAAAGCCAAGGAAGCCCTTTTGACCGAGCTTCGGCCTGTCTTCCGATCCAATTACTACTATTACATAATGAATTAAAAAGTATTTATAAAATTCAAGACATGTTATCAACTATCCCACTAATCTTTAGCCATGTGCTCGATTTTGTGTTTAGATATTGTAAAATATGATTTACACAAATTTTCATTATCCTTCAATTACTTACTTTAATTGCTTATCAGATCTCCTAAACTTTACGTCAAAAACATTTCAAATTATTTTTTAAACTAAAAAAAAAATTTTTTTTGCGTCTTTTTCAGCTCACGAAATACTTAAGTTTTTTTGAAGGTATAACATGGAAGTAAACCTGAATCCAATTAAAGTATAAAAACCCAGGATTTTTGATCTTTTTATTGTTTCGGTTGCAGTGACATTAAAGGTCAGATTAGGTTAAGTTAGTTAAAGGTTAGGTTAGTTATTATTTACAATAATAACTAATGGAATCATTTAAGGTAGTTTGGTAGCCAAATGACTTAAAGAAAACCCAATATTTTTTTGTGTTTATTCGAAAGATTATAATTAAAGGCACCTATAGAAAAAAAATCAAATTTTTTTACTACACCGTTTAAGAGGTGTAATTAATTAAAGTTTAGCAAAAATACACGAGCTCTTATGAGTGTCCTTGTTCAATAATACCGGAAATGGAAGGTTTAGAGCAAATTGGCCCCGCAAAAAAAAACTTTTAAATTGATAGAACTATATCCCAAATATCCCCTAAAAAAATTTCAGAATAATTTGCCACGTACTTTCGATGTAATTAATTTTTCAATATTGACATGAGGCTTCTATCTCTGTCGTTTAGCGGAGACACTCTCTCCTCCATATTAACTAGGGTAAAATAGCGGCTCCATTAAGGTCGCCAATTTCAAATAGTAACTAGCGTTTTTAATGGTATATAACAACAAAAGGATATTGAACATTAATAAATAAATATAAAAAATATTTTTTATAATATTAAATTTATTTTCTAACGAAATAATTTATTTATTTATATTAAAATTAAAAAAATAAAATAAAATAAAGAATTCACGATATAAAAAATAAATTTGACAGTTCACGATTATGTTTTGAAAATTATTTAAAGTTGGTTTTATCTAGTCACAGTTGAGTACTAGTCAAATAATATTTTATTTATTACATTATTTTAATTATGTAATTATAATCCGTGCTAAATTATATCAATTAAATTCTTATGTGAATTTCTATCAAGTATTATAACATGCTTCGTATATTTATTAGTAAAAAAAAAGTATTTCATTTGATTTCGGATTGCGGCTACCAAACTGCCTTAGAATTAAATTTGAGTAAATTATAAAAGAAACTTACCTTGGCACAATGTGCCCAAAGTATTATGATGAAATATAGTTCTATAGCCTGGTTTACATTTACAATAATACCATCCAGGCATATTTACACATACTGATGTATCATGACATTGATGAACACCAGTAGCACATTCGTCCAAATCGAGTTCACAATTTGGACCCACATAACCTTCTCGACATGAACACTGATTTGGACCCACACATTTACCCCCATTCAAACATGATTGATTACACACAGCTAAAAAATAAAAAAATTATAGTATTTTTAGTTTCCAATTTCCAGATATGATGGGAGACGTTGGGTAGGTTAATTGAAAGTACGTAACCACAGTTATTGGAAAAGGTAGTACTAACACATTCGCAGAGAGTCTTTTTTACGGAGGGTCTTTTCGAGTCGTAGTAGATCGAAGTCATTTATGTTAAATCTATAAAATATTTAAATTTATTAAGTCTGTTCCAACCTATGTTTTAGAGAACTTAAAAAATCTCTTAAAAATCTTTACCACATTAAATATGCATAAAACCATATTTAATAGAATGAAGGTCTGGTCCTATGTGCTATGTCTGGTATACCTAAGTCAATACGAATATAACGACAAGTCGTAAAAGGAAAGGATAGGTCAAAGTTGATATTAAGATGTAAAGTTGTTTTAAGAATTTTGAATGCGGGAAAAAGTGCAATTTATGCAAAATATGTAAATCTTGGGGTTAAATCATTGTTTCTTCGAATTCAGTATAATAAGTAAATTGCAAATGTCTTATACTATATTATGTTGTTGTTGAATAAAATGTTTAATTATGAGATTGAGACATCAAGGGTTATAGTGCTGTAAATGGCTAAATGTTTAATTTCTATCCCTACAGTTTATTCCAAATTTAACAGCCTACAAATACTTACGTTCACACTTAAATCCATCTCCAGAATAACCCTCTTTACACACACAATGATAACTTCCTAAAGTATTAATACACGTCGCATGTACATCACACGAATGTTTTCCAGTACTGCATTCATCTAATTCTACACAATTGAATTTATCTAAACGTCTATAACCTGGTAGACATTCACAAGTATACGATCCAGGAGTATTTACACATTTTGTATTCGAATGACAATGGTGGCCATAAATTCCACCTTGTTGAAGACATTCATCCACATCTATATATTGAAGAATAGTGATTGATTGTCGGTTTAAAAAATTATTTATAGACAAGTTTTTTTATCAAGAAAATTTATATCAGGTGCATTGTATATGCTGAGTCCTTAGTTTAGGATACCTTTAATAAGCTTACTACATTAAAACATGTTAGCAAAATGATAAGACCCGTAGATAATATCATAATTTTATGACTCGGTTTCATTTGAGAATTTCTAGATAAATAATGAATCTGTAGAATTATAATTATCTAGAAGAATAATGAAGATCGGTCATCTGACATTTTAAAGTTGCATTTTTCTTCTTCGAAAACAAAAGTTCGGATCTTTATATGTTGAATTTCTAAATCTCGATTTTTGACTTATATATCTTACAAGTAAAGATTAAGCCACCCGCAGTGGCGACAGAAACTCGTTTAGAAATTTATGTACTCGTTAAGGAACTGTCATTGCCACCTTTAAAAATAATTTGTTTTGTTTTGTTTTTTTTTTTGAAAGAGCAATTTTTTGTAGATGAAGAAAATGTAGGAAAGGTTCGCTGCAGAGAGACAGAAGAGTATTTTAAAATTATGGCGAACATGAGGGTATGAATCTTACACTTTTAACTTGTCTGTTGACAATTAAAGATGGATTTCTTTGCTACCAGATTAGTGAAAAATTTAAGGCAAAGAATAGTTACTGCTTAGAAATTCTCAAAAAATTGCCCAAAAATGATTACTCTGTTGGTCTTAATTGCCACTTTTTAATTATTTTACCATTTTCTTTTAAAATTACGTACTCTGCGGGGCCTCGCGGATATTTATTAAGGTCTCAACATTTTACCAAAGAAGCAAGTTTGTATGGAAGCAGTTAGAAATTCTTCATCAAATGCCTCTCAACCGTGATAATTCATAGAAACCCACCCATTTCAAAGAATTATACGGGGCGAGTGGAATTTTTAATAAAAACAGTTGCGCCTTAATAGTTATTAATTACTAACTATTCAGGAATAGTTTTTTAATGATTTCTTGATAAAAACACATATCCCATTTTATGAAAATCAATGATTGTATAATGAAAACCCATTGAAATAATGAAAATTGAATGAAAATAAAACTTATTATACCAATGAAATCGTATTATAAATGAATAAAAAGCTTTGTTAATAGTACCATTGCACATATGGCCATCGCCTTGGAAGCCTTGATCACATTGACAAGCATAAGTTGTTTGTAAATTGAGGCAGGATGCGTTAGCATGACAAGTGTGTCCTTTGGCACAGTAATCAACACCTGTTAATGAAAAATCACAAAAGAAAAACATTTGTTTTGTTAGTAAAATGTAAAAGCATTAATTCGCATTATTATGATAATTTTAATTTGTAAGAAAATCGTGCGCAAAAAAATATTTCTTACCAATTAAAATATATTTGTTATAAAAAAAAAAATTAGTTTTATGATTAAAAAAAAAAAAAAAAAACAATCTTTTAATACATACCTGGACAAAATTTACAACATTCACCATGTACACTAAATTGTTCCGATGGTGGACATTTGAGCGGTGGACACGTAGTCTCTGGATCTACGCGTAAGCAATGCATACTTCCATCTCGACATTCACACTCTAAACATTCACGCAATGCGACCAGATCCCCGTGGTCGTACATTACTCCGCGCATGAAACACTGCTCTGC
Organism: Chrysopa pallens; assembly: GCA_020423425.1. NCBI lineage: Eukaryota > Metazoa > Arthropoda > Insecta > Neuroptera > Chrysopidae > Chrysopa > Chrysopa pallens. The sequence goes on from JAEMTY010000398.1 coordinate 10,864, forward strand.
AACCAATTTACTCATCACTAAAATTCTTTCTATATGGATTAATTAACTATTCGCTAAAAATTTAGTGAATACGTAAAATCATAATCAGGAAGCTTGGTTAATTAAACCATATTGTTGGGAAATGAGATGAGAAACTACGTCAATCCACTTTCTTTTGTTTTTGGAGTAGTTATTTACTGATTGAATATTGACTACTGATTACGCGTTAGTTATCGAAAGAGTGGTCGTTATCAATTTTTGGCGATTTTGATACATAAAAGAACAAAATAAAAACAAGAACAATATTACTTACTAAGGCATGTTGGACAACACTCGCCAGGATTTGTATATGGTTTTTTACAGTTCGGTTTAGGGCATTGGACAGGCCTGCACTGAACTTCACCATGCTAAAAAATGAAACGAAATTGTTTTAATAGATTTGTAATGAAACAAAAAATTTAATGTCTACTAACCACACACGCACACATCTCACAATCACGTTGCCAATTAGCACCATCTGCATAAACTGAACCGTTTACACTACACGACTTTAAACAATCACACTCTTCGACTTTTGTAATTCGTCCTTCGGCGGCTTCTAGCTGCAAAATAAATTCATTAGGAGATTTGTGGTTTTTTTTGAAATGTATATTTTGAGGGGAGTTTGAATGAGAGCTAAAGTTTTGGAAAATTAAGCCTTTTATATCTCTATATAGACATGAAACATATTTTAGCCTTTGCTCAATGTAATCCTGGAAGAATAACACTTTTCGTTTTCAGTATTATAAGCTTTTTTGTTGCGAAGTATGCAATTAATTATTGCACTCTTAGTCCATATACAATGTGTCTACTTAAGTTGGCTTCATATGGAAAACTTTTCTACGAAAAAAGTTATTCTTTATAAAAATTTCTATTTTTAAAAATATTAACTATTCACCTTTGACATCGAATGTCCAGAAATTGAAAAAGTTAGATAGGAATAATTTTAATATGAACAAGGACCTTTAAGAAATGTAGACCATTTAAAACAGATAATAAGGGAAACGGTTTAAAAAAAATCATTTCTGAGATATGTAGGAGTGTATTTAATGGATTTTGTAAACGAACAATTACAATGTATGAAACGCGAAGGTGGATACATTAAGGCAAAAACCACCTGAAGAACTGTTGTTACTTACTGTTTTAATTAAATGTTTAAAAGCAGCAAATAAACATTTAAAGTACGATGACTGGTTAATTAGGATAACAGATAACGTGTTTTTTAAGCATGATTTGCAAAATTTTAAATTGAAAAGGTAAAAAATTCCTATAGAACTTTTTCAATTTATGGACACCCTGTTCATTTGATATCAATAGCTGAATATTAAAACACTATGTGCAGTTATTTAAACTAAATTAATAAAATATTTGTTTTACAAACCCTTTCCGATACTTCTAGCAGTCGTTTTGATAATTCCTTAACTGTATTTTGTAATAACGAAAATTGCCCACATGTTGGGCATGTTGAATCTAATTGTGGACACTGATTTAAATAACCATGAGGTCCTGTGATTAATGTAACTTCTTGAAGTGCACCCTAAAAATATATTCAAAAATATCAGATCCATGTATTTTCTTACAACTACATAATTATTGCTAACTGCGATTTTATATTAAAGCAATAGTAGGAAATTCCTAATAAAGGACAATTAAGCTAATTTTCGTAATTGCAGTGATTGTATTTTATTTTACATATCTGCTAAATATACTAAGGAAGATGTCATAAGAATAATTTGCTATTTTATCCATATGAAACTCTATTTGGCTCAATACCAAACAAAATTCGATAATTAAATTAAAATTTATTCCAAAACGACGAAGTTATAAGCTATTAAAGATTGTTTTACATTTCTTCCTTGCAAAAAAAGTTTTATGGGTGATTCTACGATAAGCGGTCATTTTCTATAGAAAAATTGCACAACAAAATTTTTAAATTTTAATGTAATTTATATAATATCTTTATGCCCAATCTACTCATTTGTGCATACAAACATTATTTATCTTAAATTTTGAAGGAAAGTATATATAAGTACCATGGACATCGATAGGATCTCTTACCGTAGAATGACCCGTATGTATGGTGTGTACTATGGTGATGAACATATACGACTTTATTTGTGCAAATCCTCTTCTTTGTTTAATTAAGAATTTTAAAGGTCCATATTTTGGCTAATTTTTAAATTTTTTTTAAAAATAACTTCAAATTCATGTTCGTGAAGGTAAGACGCTTTAATTGAAGCGATAAAAAAATTTGTGCATCTTCCCTATTATGATTTTAATTAGCCCCTCGATAAATTTCGATAGGAGTATTCTTGAAGCTCATTAATGATGATACTCAACGCGAAAAACTTATCTAGTCTTCTCTACTTAGAATTTTATTACTGATGCGATCATTACAGAACATCTCTGCACTTATAATGCGATACATCTAGACTTTAGCTTATTTTAAATGAAATGAAATTTATGTTACCTTAAAAAATGAATGATTTTTATTACGTTGACCAATCCACAATTGTAATTGTGGTATTGATAAATTTCGATCTGGTGCACCAGGTCGTAACAGTCTTCTATATAATGGATGACAATCCACAAGTAATTCCACTTGTGAACCGCTAATTGATAATGCTAAATCATGCCATGTATTATCAGCTAAACGAAATGGAAATGTTTCCATATGTACATAAGTATCTTGATATAACGAATAATGTAAACGTATTTCATCACGACGTCCACTTGATTGTAATTCTAAATATCTATTTGAACCACGTGAAAAACTAATTATTGTACCAGAATTATCTTGTTCTTGGCGTAATGATGCGGCTATTGTAAATTCAGAATTTTGTCGTATCAATTCTGCTGCTCTATCGAATACTGTTTGTGGTAAATGCAAATCACGATGATCACCTGCCAAATGTACAAAACAATTTTTCAATTAATTTCACAGTTTTATATCAATGTAGATATTAGTTAAGTCTAATATAATTTTTGTTTTTCCAATTTATAAAAACTAATCATATGTTTAAAGAATAAGTCTCAGAAGTAGCACTTTAGCCAAATATTGCTTAGTTTGCACTTTGTTATTAGACATTCCAGTAGATCATGTCAGTGAATGACAAATAGTAACTCGAAATTCTATTCCTAATAATTTATACTACGAGTGAATCCAACTTTCCCCATAGCTTTTTTGAAGCTGGAATCAGTAGTTGATCTTTGCAAAGCAATGCGGTTGTCCCTGAGAATTTTCATTGTATAACTTACAGCCGAATAGTGGGCTCATTTCGATATTAGCATTTTTCCATTGGTTTTGAACAATCAGAGTAGATCCACACTATACCGATAACAGTTTCTTTACGCAACAATGTGCAATGTATTCTATCCGTAAAACGTCAAGTTTCGGTCTATTCGGTATGAATAATCGCATACTATCGGCATCATAGTGTGAATCTTGCTACCTTTCAATTTACACAACTTTTTGCCTTGTTTCAAGACGTGGAATCTTTCTAGAGATTAATTTACTCCTTTTAGGGAGTTTGATAGATGAATTTTATTTCAATTTACTTTTTAAAACTAAAGAGAAGTTTTCTACTAACGGTATAATTTTAAGTTTTACGAAGTAAATAAAATCGATTTTCTTGATTATATGATAAATAGATATGAAATTAAGCAATTTCCAAAATGTAGGAGAAAGTTTCTTCCGTGTATACATTGGAATCTTTGAAAGATTTAGTATGCTTCGTAGGTATTTTTCGGAGGCACAAACACTGAAGTTCCAGATACGCATACAAAAGTCTACCTTCAAATATTTAATGTCAAAAAAGAATACCCACCATATTTTAAAATTTTTTCAGTGAATATTTTTTTTCGTCTCTGGATAATGTATATTTCAGTGTAAAGTAAAATTGATGCCAAACAATACGTTGGATTCTATTTTTTTGAATAAATATTTAAATTATCTGGCATCATTACGATTTTAAGCATCTACTTCGATGTTCGTGACTTGTGTGTTTTCATAAAAGAACTAAATAATATTGCTCTCAATATATATAATAGATATAATATCAAATTCTCGTTTTAATCCATTATTATTTTTATTATTATTACTTTTTCAATATAATATTTATTCCAGAAATTTTAGTATACAAAAAATAAAAAAGTTTGTGAAGTATGTAAAAAACTTCCATCAAATAAGGTTCATTATTTTTTATATAAATCACGAATAACATGAATAAACATTTATTTTTATCAAATCGTCACGCAGTAACTGCGTAGTTTTGATGGGCAAATTGAATGATTTAGTTTTCAAAACTAAATTTCATTAAGCGCTTGTAAGATTTTTATGTAGTATATTAAGAGGGAAACCGCAACCGTATCCCTTGTACCTAGACCTTTTGGTCCTCTGTATCCTCTTTGAACACTCCATCACCTAGACGCCTTCTAGCACAAGGTCACGATTATATTGTTGGTAGAGCCATCAGAATACTTTGTTCTTATCCAAGCAACGACAACCAACCGTCAACCAACCGTGAATTACCAACCGTCCTTTTTTAATTATCATAATTGATCATATTGTCATATAGAGAATATGCCAGAATACATTAGTTTTCTTCAAAAAATTGTAACGCTCGGAAATATTGACCGCACAAATAAAATTTTGTGTATAAGTGTTCATAGAATCACCTAATTAGTTCATTTCTGCTTGTCTGTCCCGCCTTCAGTGGATCATCAATATAACTTGAATACGTAAAGAAATAGCGCGCTGAAATTTTGGTGGCATATTTTGATATAAAAAAATGATTTGAAGTTTGCCCAAAGATGAATCCGCTTTACACGACTGGTTGGGGAAAAAATGAATTTCGCAAGCACAAAAAATAAACTATGTTCCTAAGCTGATTATCTCTGTGTTTATTTTTCAATTTTCCTTAGCTTATACGATTTTCCCAGGCTTCCCCTACACTAATATTTTTTAAAAAAATATTCCAAGCTGTGTTTCATTCAACCGTCTTGGACATATTTGTATACGCTCCTGCATATATAATGATATATTAAGCAAGTACAATATTTCAGAAAAAAATAAAAATAAAAACATGATAATGTTTATAATTACGAATATTTTTTCAAAATGTTTTGGTAGTCTAGGAATATTTTTAATGTTTGGTAAAATATTTAAATAATTCTGTGGAATGTAAATGATTATTTTATTTGATATACCTATGTCTAACATCTCTGCAGGATATTCATTCCAATCTGAGTAGTTTAAATTTGCTATAAAATGAAACCAAATATGTTTTCTTAAGTCAAATAATTTTAGAGATGGGGCTTAAAATAGTGGTCGAAAAATTACGATTTTTTCGCCACTTTTATTTGATTATCGCCTCCTTTTAAGGCAAATTTTAATTACTCTAAGATAGATAGTTTTCTTAGCAGAGCATTCCGAGGGACACACATTAGGGACTCATATTCAAAAACCAGTAATATTCTATTTAATAAGTAATATTCTATTGTAAGCTCATGCTTATTTTATGAACGTTCCGCTTGGGCTAACTTTGAAACGTTAAGCTTTGAGAAAACTAGCTTTGCTAGTGAGAAAAAAACTTACGACGCACGAAAAACTTTTTAGTTAATTTCGATCAAACTTTATATTTTTAAAAAGTATTATTATTTATTACTTAAATTATATATTTACTGCTAAAATTATCAATTGTGAAAATAGATGGAAGTAAAAGTAGTTTGTCTACGGACCATATATGAACAAACAAATAATCGAAAAACAAATATTGAAAATCCACAAAGAGGAGAAAATATTTATGACCTAATTCAAAAAAATACATAGAATTTTACTTTCAAGTTATATCTACGATATCGGAAATATTGTGTTCGTGATTTAAAAACTTTTTTTTGTTCCGATTTCAAAAATTTTTGTATATGTCGACGTTTTGAAACTTTTTGCACAAATTTCTATACGTGTTCGTCGGTCTGTCGGTCTGTCCTGATTTATTAAAAATCTAATCTATCTATTACCGTTCCGAGGATATAATTTTCGAAACTTACTTCATTTTTATCACTGATATTTCTTGAACCGTTTATCCGATTTTGATGAAAATTATATGTACATGAGTGATCTAGGTTTACATTAGTAGTTTAAATTATTGTCCACTTTGGATTATTCAAGAACTTCGTTTTTAAAGAACAATCGAAAATCGCAATGAATAAACAGGTAAAATATAAAGTTAATTTACTGAAATAGAGGATTTTATGTCATCCAAATGTTAAACAATTATTTTCGTACATCATATGCGAATTACAACTCAATCGGTCAAGCGGTTTTTCATATAAATGCCGATATACCATGATCCATTCATCCGATTTTGAAATTTTGTGAGTAGATGGATGTAATTTTACATCAATGATTTGAATTTTATTGGAATTGATTATTCTGGGTACTAGGGAGAATATCACAAAGCAATTCCTCAAACTTTATACGTGTGGAATTCAATTTATTATCTTATAAAAAATGATGTAATGTTCAGGTATTATTACATAGTATAGTGGTTCCCGATTAAAATTTTTCTAAAAATTCTTTATCTAATATATTTTTGCGTTAAGATTTGGCTTTATTATAGCATAAACACATTTTGGAGACTTATATTATTAGATCGTTGGTAATTATTTGTAAAATATAAAATTGGTTATTAAAATAATTGAACGCATAAAGAAAGAGTTTATTTTAAAATCTTACATTTCAAAAAAAAAAAAAAATAAAAAATAACAGTGTATATGATTGAAATATAAAAATAAATTTGTCCATCTCATATCCAAATTGCAACTAATTTGTTGAAGACTTATCAGACATAGCTATTTAAGTGAACATATTCGTACATCGGGAGCAGGTTTTGTGTCCATTATTGACAGTGTATTTTTTTTTTTGAAACTTTAATTCACATGTAGTTATGTTTCTGACTCTTACTATCTATTGGCGGAACAACCAGAAATATACACGTTTTGTTAGAGGTTAAAAGTGTATGTAATAAATACATGGTGAACTATATGGGGATGTTGAACTATTGTAGGTCACAACTGTAGGTCATATGTTCGGTTATATAACTATTTTAACGAGTCTCGGTCGGTAAATGTGTTTATGATCTAATAAAATTGAGTAGTGAAAGGGTCAATCCATTATATTATTGTTATATTATAGTAGATATTTATCACAAATATTATGGATATAAAGGTGAATATTACCTATATTATACAGTAAAACTTTTCTAAAATATTACTCAAAAGCCACTTGATCTGATAATGAAGTCCCCACTGCAATGTCTTATTGAAAGTAATTTTCTGTCAAACTCTTAGAAATTATAACTTTTTTATAGAAATTGATGAGCAGGTTAAAGGCGTCATGGAAATGTCTAAGAAATTCGGGTTTTTGAGATAAGAGACGTTAGGTTCAAATATAGCAGAAAGTAATACCATACTTTGAGAGCGTACATTGGAAATTATTGCATTAATGCATACAAAGAATGGAAAAATGTGCATTATTGTGTGAGACCTTATCAGTGCTGATTTTAGCACGGTGAGTGCCATAGGCATACAATTAAGGGTACAATTTTTCGGTGGCTCAGCAAAAGTTTTTGCAAAATTTCAAATCATATGGACACCGTGTATCAAAATATTTTCATTCGTTTCTATGGTTACGAAATGCTAGTTTATCAATCAAATGATATATAACTCTGTGAAAAGTATGATTTAAAGAGTATGATTTAACATAGGTAATTTTTTAAAATTTGTTAACTAATTTAAGTGAATAATTATTTATATTTGCAATTAAAAATAATTATTAATGTAATTTTTTCAATCATTCTTACAATTTTCAACCCAATAACTTCAATTAAATGTCTTTTTTTTGTAATTATTCAATAATTTTTGTTTGACATTTGCTATACAATTTACATGCAAACAATTGAACAAATAATTATATTTTCTAGAATGTGAAGGTTTTATTACAAATTTTAGACACTCGTAGCGTATTAATCGATTAAGCAGTCCTTTCCACGTACTATACCAATTTGACATTGGATGCGGGGTTTATTTAATACGATAATAGTAACTGTCCTTTAAAATTAAATTCAATACACAGTACTCTGCAGTTCAATTTTCATTTGTAAGGTCTATAATGCAAAGAGAATAGTAAGGGTATCTTTTCTGTGTATATTTGAATAAAATAATAATTATCTAACAAACTTCCTTTAACAAATATTTTGTTCCATTAATTGCAAGAGTATTTTCGTATAGAAATTCCTCGCCAGCTGTAATTGAATTCAAAACCATAAAGTTTAATAGGTATCTGTGTATGAGTAACAAAAACTATTTCACTTCATTTTATTGCGCGATTCTCTACAAATTGTCGTACTTATGATATAAATGCAAAGGGCAATTCTAAACAAATCTAATGAATTGTTATTTTCAAACCGGAAATTTATTATATATTTTTTTACGATTAAGTTAATACTTTAGGAAATATGAATTTTTAAATGTTTGAAAAATCACGAACTCGAATAACTTTGACGCAATAAAAATATATAAAGAAAAATAATAAGATATGAAATATATTTTTTTAAATTAATATTTTTTATACAATAGTTTAAAATATCGTTAATCGAGAATAAAATTTCGTTTCTTATACTCGGTTTTTAATTATTTGTTACTAGTATGAAGGTAAGTGATGAATACTGTGTAATAAATAATTAAAAAACAAGTATAAGAATTGAAATTTTTTAAATTCTCGCTTAAAGATATTATTCAATATTGTGTTAACCTATATTATAGAACGTTTTAGAAATGTTTACTGTATTTAATGTAATTCAATATTTGATATTTTTAGAACATTCGTAATTCAATAATTTCCACTATTGTAGTAAACAGATAAGGCAAATTTATAAACCGTAAACTAAATGGTTATACTTGAATTTCTAGGTTATATTATATAAGTTGAACAGATTAAACATTTAGATAATATTTTTACCATATGCGCGACCGACATAATTTGGTTTGCACTGTTTTGTAAATGGACGAATTATTTAGTAAAATAATAGTAGAAAAAATGCTTAATAAAATCTGTAGTAATTGTAAAAGGTCGTTTAGGGTAAAAGCCAGATAGTTGCTCCACTTTTCAAAAAATATACAAGGTATTTATCCAAACATATAAATATTTTTATTCCGGCCAATGCGTTTAACGGTAATGGTGAATTCGTATCAAAGCGACGAGCGATGAAATTATGAGGCGATGGGACAGTCATAGATCAATAAACTGTATAAAATTATATTTAGAGATTGGCAACTCTGTGGGGTCATCACCAAGTTCTTATATTCAGTTGGACGTTAGAGTTTCATCACCATATCGCTTATCACTCGTCGTATTAATGTCAGTTTACCATACATAAATGGTTTGCGTTAACCTGGAAACATGGCATGGGCAGAAACTTAGGATGGCATCCATTTTTTCGCTGTCGGTTGTATAATTTATAGAGGAAGTATAAAGAAAGCGAAAGAAAATTGATGATTTTTGAGATATACAAAATTACTTTTATGCATATACAATCATCGTATGGGAACTTCTCAAAGTAAATTAAGTGATACTCAAAATATTTTAGTTGAAGTTCGTGACTACTATACTCTCGTTTTACTTAGTAGAAGGAGCTGCAAATAATAGGCTATTTGATAACATTGGAAATATACTACTAAATGTGGTCATACTATAAGATATATAATAGCCTTAAAAATATATTTCACTTTATTTCAACTAAATTATGTTTACTTTTTGAAAATTACACGAAATAAAATGCAATAGTTTTTGAAATTTTATCTGATACGGAAACGCCCTGTGATATGGTGACAACTCTGTTGACGTCACTAGCTAGTAAACTATAGAATATATTGCATACATATATTACATTAAACAAGGATGCCATGGCAGATGTTGTACTATTTTTTATGAACTGGCTTACTAGCTTGCTACGTCACACGTGCCACCTAACAAACGTCATTACAGAAATATCATTTATCGCGTTGTTTTGAACATTTAAGCTTTAACATTGTGTTTCATTGATAATACTATAGATTTCCTGGAAATATCAATGTAGTGTGTCTATTGTGTAATAAATAATTATTTAAAATGATTTTCAAAAATTAGTTAAATAGCCTATTGCTATTAATAAATTACCATGGCTATAAAAAAGCTAACGTCGATCATCGATTTTAAATCATTAAGACCACAATAAAATAAATTGAAAAATGATGACATCAGAATATTTTTAGGTATCTGGATCAAAACTACATATAATAAGGCACTTGTTTAAAGGTACGTTATCCTTAAAAATTACTCTTACATTTATGAAATGCTAATAATAATAATTAGAAATGTATTCTAATTGATGATTGTTAATGAAAAGTAAACATACGAAACATACATTATATATAAAGTATTAAAACTAGTTATAAACTAGTTTAAACAGAAAATAAAAATTATTTACCTTCCAGGTAGTATGCGGGACGTAATTGTTTTGGACCAGGAATAAGGCTAACACCCGGATGACTAGTATTGTAAAGTGTGAGTGCTCCGAGTAGGTCGATGCCCTGTGTTCCGCCACCACTGGGTACCCACCAACTTGGTACTCCTACTGGTTCTAAACCTATAACCACTGAAACAAACAAAATAACACAAATATGTAATAAATATTATTTCATACAATTAAAAAATTATTTAAAAAAAAAAAATTAATAATAATAATTGTTTTATAAATACAATATGAGAAGTTTTGTTGATAGATTGGTATGCAATTGTATTGATTAACTTCCTTCTAGACAGATGTAGTTTCTTTTTTTATTACGTAATCTTTATGAAATTAAAAAAAATTTAGTGAATTTTAAATTGCTGCGTAATTTAAATAAATTTTGTTGAGTAAATGTACGAATTAAACATTCTAATGAACGAAAATGCGATGTAATATCGTCGCGTATCAACTTTTGTTATACGACGGTTTTACGACGAGTTCACGTCCACATAAAGGTTGCTGTTACGCCTCAAAGTTGCGTTATGGTGTTATGTTACACTCAAATTTTGTACGTGTGTACAACATTGTTTTATTAAGAAATTTAAGCAACAGCGCATAGACACATCATATTTATGGAAATGAATATTAGGTATCTTAATTGCAGGGACGGATTTACACTTTCGGTCGCCCGGGGTATAAGTGGCGTCCAGCGCCTCTTCTCCGCCTAAAAATCACAAGAACCTATCATATAACTAATGCGTCTGGCCACTGATGCTCCCTACTCTCTGGCGCTCGGGGCATTCTGCCTGCGTTGTGCACCTAGAACCCTGCTTAATTTAGAAAAAGCGTTTACCATTTTTGCTGTTCAAAGTTACCTACTTACATCACTAATAGCTTCACATATTTGCCTACTAAGACTGGAGGTTGTCAATTCGAATCCAAGCAGCAGCAGTTTGCATCAATTATAATAAAAAAATGAGGCCGTTAATTGATAACACAGTCATCTCTATAAGAATGAAGAAACTGTCTCCGCCAACAACATAATAACAATATAATTGTGATCTTGTGCCGGAAGGAATCTTTGTCTTCTGGTAATGGAGTGTTATACAGAGGACCAAAAGGTCTAGATACAAGGGACACGGTTTCAATCGCCTACAAAGTTTTTACAACTCTTTACCTTGTTATTTTTAATCTATACACACATATCTATTAAAAATTAATAAAAAAAAAGTAGTGGCAAATTCGTAAGTGTAGGTAATTTTAACCGAATAAATATCAGTCAAGTTTTAATGACTATATATCTAAATTTCTAAACCAATGTTTATACTTATACATAAATTTTATAGGAAATTAATTCTATACAAAAAATTTGATCATTATGTATGTTATATACTAAAAATGTTTAGTTTTTGAATTAGACTTATTTCAAAAACAAAAAATGGGAAAAATTAACTTCATTCTCGCAAACCCAAGATAATATTTTATTTAATATTTTCGTATTTATCATTTTTAAGACACAATTGAAAAAATGAACGACTTATATTCTCTTTATAAATGTCAAAATAAAAAAAATTGATATTCGTCAATACTATGTATAAAACATTGTTCTGACATTTATTGTATAAGAAAAGAGTTATATATGTATATATATAGTATGTAATTCATTCAACCATTTGTTAGTTAAAGTGAAAATAAAAGCATGCTTGTCAGCGGTTTAACGTTGGTGTTGAAATGAGGATTCGTACATTGAATGAATATGAATATGAAATTAAGATATGTTCACACTATTAAAGATAAACAATATTAAAGATGTTTTATTAAGTCAAAATGTCTGTTTTCACAAATGTCAGTTTCCAGTTAGTCTATCCTTGGTAGTAGACTTTTTAAAATGCAGAAAATTAATGGGTAAAAAGGAACAATTTATGCGTTTATGCATTTTTATTCTTTATTATGTTAGTTTGACATCTAAATATGATAAAATCACATTGTGCCCACATTTTCAGAGGCGATTTTTAAGGGGGGTGGGATATAATCCCCCATTCAGTTGTTTCAAAATAACTGGAAAGTAGTACAACATTTGACAAAGAACAAGAACACTTTCTTGTAGAGAATTAAGTTTTCTAAAGGTTTTTTTTTAGAAATTAAGTATCCTTTTTTTGTACTCAAATTATTCCAAAAACAACGCTAAAAGTTTTGGATAAATTACTGGGCATTTTGTGATTTTACCATATTTAAGTGTCCAACTAACATAACAAATAATAAAAAGGCGCAAACGCAATTGTTCTTGTCCAAAACCTATTCTAAATAGTCTTAGTATAGCTTAAGCTATAATAGTCTCACTAACCCCCAATAAAGTGATATGTGTTTTGTTGATAAGGCAATTTTCAATTGATGTTTAGGTTTTTCCGTTTCGGTCGAAAATAGCTCCACGATTTGCTTCAAATTTGGCACATTCACAAAACTCGTTAAGCTCTTCACCTTGTATTTGAACATTCCTCTGGTAAAATTCGAAGGGGGGTTCAAGGAAATTTTGTGATTGTTTTTCGTTTTCTCGAAATGTGTTCAAACTTTAACAAAATATTTTAAGTAAATGTTAATTTGAAAACAAAAAGACAAGTTCTGTCTGCACGAAAGATACAACTACTTCAGTTATTTTTGAAGTTTTGAAGGAAGATAAAAGATTGCCAGTCTTTTCCCTTCCAGCCAAGAAATTTGTATAAAATTTCGTTATCGGTAATAAATTAATAGCTCATTTTTTTTATAAAAAACAAGTGAAAATAACAACTAACAAAGTTAATTGTTTAGATACGTGACATATTGCTCAGTATTAATATTTGAGCTGTTTTTAAAGATTAGCATTCATAAAATTCATACAGTTTTAAATACAAATTTGTATATACTGTAAATTTATGTGGTTATTGGCTAAATTTGAGCTGGAATTGCGGCGAATTTAAATAGTTTACAAAAAAATGATTCAAAACAAATATTTTTTGTATATGAATTTTTAGTTATATTGATATAAACTTGGATCATGGATCCATTGAAACCAATGGACCGATTTTGTTCATTAACGAATTTAAACTCACTTTTTATGTCTAGAATATGCCACCAAAATTTCAACGCACTATCCCTTTTCGTTTTTGTACAGTCTAGAAGACGTGATAGACACAAAAATTTTGTTTGTTACTTCAATATTTTCTAGAGTTACAAAATATAGGTAGCGTGCATTGTATGTGGCAGGGATTTCTTAATCGATTGAAGCGTTACGAGTGTCTAAAATTTGTAATAATACATTAACATTCTAGAAAATATAATTATTTGTTCAATTGTTAAAATTGTATTAGTAATTATTTTTAATTGCAAATATAAATGTTAAATCATACACCATTCACAGAGTTATATATCATTTGATTGATAAATTAGTATTTCGTAACTGTAGAAACGAATGTTTCGGTACCCATAGACTAAAATTAATATACTCCTACTTATTTTTTAAATATCGAGTCTCTATAATGAAATTTACTAATAAATAATAGAAATTTCATTGAGACGATAAAAAAAGTAAATGTAAA